>CAHIKZ030000962.1:247500-517500 GCA_903632075.3 Acanthosepion pharaonis
CTTTTGTCATCATCTGAACAAAATATCAAGGAAACTTTTGAATTGCACCCCATGAAACTAGGTATTTCCTGAAAGCAAAGAATGCTCTTTCATTTCTAAGTGAAATTGGTTGGTGTAAATGATTATAAAAAATTTTTCTGGGGATAAAATATGAAAAAATAGTTAAAATTGCTATTCCTGAACACTGGAAACCAGGATTTTTTTGTTTTTTTTAATTTTTATTTTTTTAAGATCAGCAATAAGGAAAACAGTGTTGAAATTAAGCCAAAATTGACTTTGACATTACTGGGTCAAAGGCCAGCCAGCTGACAATACCAAGCTGTAAAAAAATCTTGTAAAAAAATCACATTTTTTTTTTTTTTTTTTTTTTAATCTATGTTTGAACAATGGCTTGATGTATTTTTGTTTTTTTAACACCTTTTGAGCAGGGTGATGACAACACCTAAGGATACAACTAAAAACAGTTTGTTTAAAATAAGAAATTCACATAAAATTGAAATAAAGACAACTCACTGAAAACTGAAAAGTGAAAACTGTAAAACAACTTCAAAAAATTGAAATTGCAATGAAATATGTAAATGAAATAAATGGTACTTTTAAAAATGTAATGATGTTGATGGTGAAAATGGTTTAGGATGATGTTCAAATTTTTTTAATGAGTAAAAAACGCTAATTCAAAATGCTCCGCATGTGTTTCGCATGAAGAATTTGCAATAATGTAATTGACGTTCAATGGAGAACACTTACACTTAAGCCACGTGACATTTTATTGCTTGTGACCTTCTGTACTTTTTAATTACAGCCATTTTAACGATTTTTATGAACACAAAATTACATTTCTTAATTACTGTGGATCTTCTGATTAGTCAAAACGATACAATTTACAACGCGATAAAAAAAGATCTATCTCATAAGGTCACTTAGGAAACGTGATGTGGCTTTTAACTAATTTTTTAATATTTTAACAACTTAAATGTAAAAATCTATTATAATTAAAGAAATAAATAATTGTATTAAAAATTCATTTTTCATCGAAAAATTTTTTTGTTTTCAGAAAATATTGTCCATATTCATAAAAACAACTAAAAGCAGATAAAAGCATTTGAAATTAAATAATATATTTGATTTATTGAGTTTTGTATGTTACAATTCAGAGCTGATTTCAGGTAGGGTGAGTCCAGTTACAAACAAAAAAAATCATTTGCATTCCTCAAAGCCTTTTAACTATTGTAATCATTAGACTCAATTGAATTTCTAGCATTTTCATAAAATTAGTTGGGGGGTGGGTAATAAATATAAAAAAAATATTTCTGCCATGACTTTAATAAAAAAAAAACTTATTTATAATAATTTCAATCATCTGTGAATAGTTTCTGAAAGTTTCATTAACATCCGACAATTATTTTTATTTTTGCAAGATTTTCCAAATTAATGTATGTCATACAAAAAAAACGTGCTAAAAATTGTTTGTTATTTTACTAGTTCCGGTGATACAAAGAGAAACAAGGTTTTTTTAATTAAAATTTAGAATGTTCTAAAAAGAAAGAAAAATTTTTTAAAATAATTAAAAAAAACTTTGGTCTTTCCTCTTTATAATAACATTAACATTTAGACGATAAAATTTTGTTTTCGTCAAGTTTATGTCTTTTTCATCATGCTATGCTTTTTTTTTAGCAATTTCGTGGAGTTACCTATATATATATATATATATATATATATATATATATATATATATATATATATAATGTTTGGTTAGTCATGAGAGAGATTTCTATATATTAAGAGATGAAATAGGGAAAATTCCCTGCCAAATTGCTGTTATGGGGTAACAAGTACTGGTTGTGAACCTGAACTTTTGACAGTTCTGGGCATGAGTAATTTTTTTTCAACCTAGTTTAGCACAAGTTATTCCAGTATGATGGAGGATGTCACCGTACATCATATGCAACAAACAAATTTCTCTCTGATAATGACATTGCAGTGTTACAAGATTGACCTTTTCAGGTTTGTATTCAGTTATTCCTTGTTGATAATGTAGTTTCTGCCATTTGGAGCTGTGTTAAGTATTGTTTATGTATCTAAATACTAAATACTAAATAAATTTAATGCTACGTTTTCTTGTGTGACTCATAACTTATGTATACCCTATATGACTCATTGCTTTGCTTGTTACTGATAAACCTTGTAGAACCAATTCTAAAAATTGCAATTTTTCAGCTGAGCCTAAATTTGCATTATTATTATTATTATAATTTATACTATATCAGGCTGTAACCATATTTTCTTTGTTTTTGATTTTAGTTGTCAGAGATTTTGCATCTCTCAGCATGGCTCCCTTGGATAACCCTCCTCTATCTTCATTTAATTATTTTAATGGAACTGGAACAAACAGAGAAAATGCATTTGCAGTAAGTGGAAAACAAGACAAAACAAAAAAAAATAATCAGCATTTCATAAATCACTTTCCATATTTGTACAAATCATATATGTAGATAGTTCTATAAAATTGATACAATCCATATATTCTCATGCAAGCATTTATTCTTGATATGACTAATTTTATGTACATCTCTGGATAATCAAATTAAAACATACATGTATAATTATTTAATATATAATTATTAAATACATTTGATATTAAAAACAATTTCTCCTCATCTATCTAAACATCAAATATGTCAAAACTTAATATGCATTTTCATTTTTAAAGCTTAAAGTGATTAAATTAATCACTTAATTATTCAGTATTAAATATTTACTTTATATTTTTAATCCATTTTACATAGTTGACTTTTTCGCTCATTTTTTCTGTCTAAAGATATTTTTTTATTAAAAAATTAAATTTTGAAATACATTTAAATTATAATTTAATTTTGGTGATAATGAATCTTAATTATTAAAAAAATAAAAAAATTTGATATTTCAGTTTTTTGGACAAAGCACAGTTGCTTCTAACCAACCCTACAGCAACTCAACACCTCAACAACCAAGTGTTTCTCCAGGACCTCATTCTGGTTTTTCCCCCGGTCATCAAACAGGATTTTCTTCAGGACCACAGTCAGGATTCTCCCCTGGGCCACAGTCAGGATTCTCTCCTGGACCCCAGTCAGGATTCCCACCTGGATCTCCTTTTCCCTCACTGCCAAATCCTGCTCTTCGTGCTCGGATGAAAGGTGCTGTTGCCAGTTGTGAAGGACCAATTGGCCTGTGGGCCAGCAATGTCACTGGGGTATCAAGTTTCTGTAGCTCAGGTGTGAATTCTGATGTCCCTGGCATTTTGCCAATTCTCTCAGGTTTAGCTGGGGAGAAGGACTCAAATTTGGGGGCAAATGAGATGAGTGTGAGTGCTCTCTATTTGCATGACCTGAAACATCGGCAAAACATTCAGGGACTTGATGGTAGGGATGAGAACCACCCTTGCCAGACCTGGAGGTCTTCACCGGATGAAACACAGGCATTTATGCCGAGCATTCAGGAGAAAAATCAAGGAGAGTCATCAACAGAAAGTCAATCTACAGACAAACAACAGGACTATCAGAGTATAAACAAATTGCATTAATGTGCAGAAATACAAAAACAAATTGACAAATTCAGTAGTCTAAATTATGGCTGACTGCCTTTTTATTTCCATTTTGTGAACAAGAGTGGCACCTGCTACAAAGTTTAAATGACCAGTTCTCATTTATGATTGAACTTTTATAAGGAATTTGTGAAAAATGTAGACTTGATTATATATGGAATATTTTCTTTTAAAATCCGTAAAAATAATGATGCATCAGATCCCAAATAACCAGAATTGTTTCAGGGTAACAAGCGAAAGCCACAAAAAAGAGTTGTCTCCCTTGAGTGACTAGATTTTTATTATTATTATTGATAATATGAATGCTTAAACTTATAGGTTATGCTCTAAGATGGAAAAAATAACCAACATTAAAAAAATATTTCCAATCTTGTTTATAAAATATTTCATGAATGACCGCTTCCTCTGTTCTGTTTAGTTGATGTTTGTAAAGAATATAAGTATACGCACATACATATGGAAAGATAAACAATCTAGAGGGTTTCATCCTATTGTGGAAAAACATATACACATGCATGTGCACATACACACACATTAGGAAGAGAATGCAAAGAATAAATGATACAATGTGGAAAAATTGAAATTGCCCAATAACTAAAAAAGGAATTGTTTTCTCTATGTAACTAAATGTATTACTTTGAATATCTGCTAGATGGAGGGGAATCATTCTTGAAATCAATGCTTTGTGGTGCCACATTATCACAAAAAATGAAACAATGTGGGTAGTGGATGAGCAAAGTAGTGAATGGAAAAATTTGGTGAACAAAAAGAAAGGAAATTGAATAAGAAAGGCAAAAAATTTAGAAAAAAATGAAAGAAAATAAATTGAATAAGATAAAATTTAAAAAGGAAATGTTATTGATATAAATAAATGGAATAAGATTGAATGAAAGGAATCAGAAGTGTTATACTTAATCACAGAAATATTTCAGAAAAAAGTAAATAAAAAAAATAATTTTAAGAAAGTGATAAAAATAGAAGAAATCTAATGATTTGGGATGAAAACCCTTAGAGAAATATTTTCTGAATTGATGAAGAGGTTGCCCTTGGTTTGGCCCTGCATAAGATTTGCAGGTAACTAAATCTAAGACTTTTCATATTGTACAACCAAAAAAAAGAAAAAAAAAAACAAACTTTTTGGCCATCTAATCAGTGGTCTGTCTGCTGTCCATTGTTAATTTTATTATTTTTTTAAATGTCTATTGTTGTTTTTTTTTTTTTTTTTTTTTTTTTCCAGGTATCAGGTTTTTATTTATTTTTTAAAGTTGTTTTAATATTTGTCTGTTTCTGCTTAAGGCTAATTTATTTATCCTTTTAATTACTCTGCAAAAAATCTAAAATTGCAAAATAATAAAACAAATACTGAAAATATTTACAAAAAGGCCCTTTTCTTATTTTTAAATACATTTCTAGCCTTTTTCAATATTGCATAAAGCAAATATGTTGAGGTTAACTGAAATTAAAATTAACAGCAAAAATTAATTTATGGCAATGTCTTGAGTTTCAACATAATTCAAGACTTTTCTTTGTCTATGGAGATCATCATTGTATTGACAGCATTGGTTTTGGTAACTTCAGAAAAGGTTTAAAATTAATTTTGGCTGTCGATTTAGAAATTTGCATTGTTTTCTGTTGGCATTAAACGAAAGTAAATCACTCATCTTTATTATCTTCAAAAATCTTAACCATTTTTAATTGGCTGTCTTTAATTTTTACATATTAATGAGCTCATAAGAATAGGAAACACCAGCAAAGATTTGTGTTGAGTAGAACATTTTGCATTGAAAAAGCAATAAAAAAGGAAATTAATTTTTAAATGTCATGTGTATGAAAACTCAAAATGTAATTTTGCATTATAGCCATTTCTGAAGAATGATTATTTGTTATTTTTAGATGGTGAAAAAAAATCTTTTCTTAATTTAAACCAAATTTCTTAATTGCAAAAATTTAAAACAATTTTTTTGTCTATAATTATAATCTATTTTTTCTTTCTTCATATTGTAAATTAACATTATGCAACATTGTCTTAACATTTTTATAACAAAATAATTTTTTAAAAAAATGATGGATTTATTTTATCTGGTCCTTATTTATTGCATTTTACTGGTTATCTTCAGCAGTTGTTTGATATCCATTTTGTCATTTTTAAATTGAACTTTTCTTTTTGAACAAATTTCTGTTATTTTTTGTTTTTCTTCTTTTTTCCTTAAATGTTTCAAGTGAAAAAGAAACAATTCAGGTTCTCTGTTGGGTTTGAGTGAGAAACAATAATTAATGTACATTATTTACATTATTCAGACTATTGTCCTCATCTTTGTCGCCATATTTATTACATTTTGGCCATTCTTCAGGTGGTTGGAATGTCGAACTGAACCCTTTATTTCTCTCACTGAGTTAGACTGTTCTAGTTCCACGGCCATGTTTTAATGGATGTCAGTTGTCTCCCGTTAATTTTCCCTCTGAAAGTTCTCCACTGCCTTAACCAGGTATTGAACTCACACTCTTTGGGTCATGTCACTGGATCTAACCAATGCCTTTATCCCCTGTGCCATGTGTCCTTGAGGCCAAAATGTTGTAATAAATATGGTGACAAAGATGAGGACAATAGTCCAAATAATGTAAATAATGTACATACCTCATCTCAGAAATATAGACAGATACTGAATAATTAATGTGTTTCCATTCACTATGAAACATTTTGATACATGAAGTTATTTTAAACAGGTTTCTTAAACTATTTATTTTCTTTAGTATAACTTCAACTGTGCTTCCATTTCTAAAACACATAAAAATCAGAGAGCAAACAAAAAGTTCAGTTCAGACTGCAGAAAGATATCAAATGTGAGAAACATTTAGTGAGACTGAAGAAGAAAAAGAAACTTGTTCAAATTCTTTTCATCCTGTAATTATTTTTTTTTTTATTATTATTATTTTTTCATAAAAAGTTGCAATCTGATAATTGGAAAAATCACTGATATAAATTTTCTCCTGGAAAGCAGAAAGTGAAAAAAATCAATTTTAAAAAATATTTAATGTTACATTTTTTCTTCTATGTATCTTATATTTCATTACTGCTAATTTATAAATAAGAAATTCAGGTTCTTTTAACTTATAATTCTATCAAATTGTATGAAAAACAAATTCTAGTCAGATACATAACAATGACCTTAGATATTAAATCCAGATTAGTGATTTTTCTTGCAATTGAAAATTCTTGATTGGTTATATTGAGATTAAAAATAATGCATGAAAACATTGCTGGATTGTCAAGTTGTAAATTCTTATATATTTTCTATTTCTCAAAGAATCTCCTCTTGACCACAGATTCTGCCATCCACTTGATAAACTTAAATATAATATAGTAGATATTTGCTAACATTGGCTTCTTTCAGCATAAGGCCTCAATAGTTGGACACTCATTGTGAATGAAACTCACTACACTAATAAATATACTATAGGATCAAAAAGTGCCCCAAATCAAGAAGTTATTTGTTGGGCCAAACTGACTTGTAGAAAACCCAATAAATAATGCTGTCTATAATGATTTATATTCCCAGGTTAAATCCATTTTGTGTGATGAAATTTTCTTTTAATCTTAAAAAAAAGAAAAAAACCTTTTCTACTGCCATTATTGCAGTGTCCAGTAAAATTTGAGCTTTCAAAAATTGAAAGTTTCTATATATCTCTTTTATTGAACAGGCCATCATTATTTATAAGAGAATTTTTTTAATTTTGTCTCTTTTAAGAAATTTTGGCTTAGATTTTATGTTAACTTAGATTTAAAAATAAATCATTCTAAATCTCATTTAAAACTTAAGAAAAACCTGTTTGCTAGAAGATTCTACTGAAATAAGAAAGCTTTTCAGCATAATAGTTTTTATGAAAACTTCAGCTTAAAGGAAAAAATCACATCTGAGCAAAAGTATTTAGTATCTATCTTTAGTCAGTGTAATGTTTATAAAATTTACAATATTGATGGTGTTATAATTAATCACAGTAGCTTATCTAAGTTAATAAATTCTCATATTCAATTGCTTCTGTTTCTTGACGTTTGATCGTATTGGAAACTGGTATCAGAAATCATCAAATTAAGGTGCATATTGTAGACTTTGCAAGTAGTTTGAAATATATGATTGAAAGAAAAAGTGATTTTTGAATCTGAGCAAAAGGGCCTTTGCTTTTAAATGCTGGTCAACTACTTTTAACAGAATTAACAATAACTATATTGAGAGAAAAATTAGTATTTTTTTAGCAGGTGTTAATAAATCCAACTTTTGATAGTTACACACATTGATACACAGGATTGTCTGTTGTTTTTTACTATGCTTCCTCTTTTGCCATTTACAACTGCTGATATTTGTTTTGGTTCAAGACAAAAAACAATTAATTGTCCATGTCTTCAATATCAAGCCTATCAAGATATACTCTTACCTATGGGAAAAAAAACATAGTAAAAACAAAAGTATAGAATTTTTTTATTGGCTAGCAACAATATAAGCTGTATATGAATTACAAGCAATGAAATCATCTGGAAATCTCTATGGTATAGAATAATTCATATATTTTATTAATATGCAAGAAAAAACATCTTTATAGTTTCAAAGTGGTTTTTCTATTTACAAACTTATTTTTGTTTGGTAAAAAAAAAGTAACTTTAATGTTGAATAACTTCACTTAAGTCAATATTCTTTTTTTCTGTCTTGCTATTTTTCTGCTGTTCAACTTTCCCTGTTACATATTTAGAATATACTTAGTTTATGATTAAGTTCTTATTGTGATATAATATTAATATTTGTTGTTACTGAATGAATTATTTGAACTCATTTTTTGTGACAGTAGTTGTCTTTTTTTTACATTGGACCACAGTTTTTACACTAACAGTTAGCAACAAGTTTGTTATCAAATATAACACTTATTATTATCATTATGTGTGTGTGTGTGTGTGTGTGTGTATGAGATGATAGTGAGAAAGAGATGAATTCCAATATCTATTCAAAGTTTCTTCATCTTTTTGTTGTTTTTTTAACTAGCTAATTGTGTCTGACCTTAAAATAAAAGTAAAGAATTAATTTCTCATAAAAGTCAAACTGATATCACATATTTTGGAAACTCATCTTACATGTCTGACACTTAAACTGTTTCAAAGTCAATGGACAATTCTTATCTTTTTGCTACGCCTTCCCTCTGACTTTTCTAGGCTGAATTGTTTATCTATGACCGAGTTGTAGTTGTAATATACTGAAATTGTTTTTAAGAATCAGCTAATTTAATGTGATAAAAAACAAAATAATAAAAACATTAATATTTAAAATATTTGAGATATCAAATTTTTATTTTGAAATATTTTATAACACACATTCTTTTCATATGTTAACTGAACATACTGTTGTTACACATGTACAATGGTACTTTCCAGATGCTGTGCTTTTTCTTTCCTACAGTAGTGCAACCATTTTGGGGATGAAATTGAAACACTGATTTACATGTTTGAGCTTTACTGTGAAGAATAAGTTTGACTCTTACTGAAGATGTCCTTTTTTTCTTTTTTCTTTTTTTTGGCTACCAACAGATTTTAATTTAATGCCTCAAATTATATGTTAGTGTCTGAAAGCATATATTTTTGTCTGTCTACACAATTTATTATTAAATATATTTAGAAAGCTTCAATGAAAAATATTTAAGGAAAAAAAAAAGCAAATGAAAGATTTTATTTTTATCTTTTCCAACTAAAAAAAAACAGCAAAAATGCCTAAAACTTTAATTGGAAAAATGTGATTTGATCTGCTTTGATTAAAGGCCACGTTAGCAGTTTACAAAACTACCATTGTAATCACTGCATGCAAATATTCTGAATGTGAAAAATGAAGATTTCATTTTTGGTTCTGTTCATATCTCTTATCAAAGTAATTATTAATCCTATCAAAGTCTGTAGCAGAAACAAGAAACAGAGTAACCAATCACTACTGATAATGGTACCCACCCCCAACAGTCAAAGAGATAATATTGAGTGTACTGCCTCTGCAGAAAGACAACAAATGGCTGCCCTACCAGAACAGAGCCGGTGTGAACCTCAAAGAAAGGATGTGTCAACCCACTTCCTCATGAGATCGTCAGGACATATGCAAATGATTCCTTTGCTAGTCAACTGCTAAAATTTTAAGCTTCATAAAAGCAGACACATTTTCTGGGAAGGAACAGTGTCTGGCAGTGCATCATGGTAACCACACAACCATGCCTTACCAAGGATCTCTGTTCATATTACCCAGTGTCATTTCAGTTTTGTCCATCCTCGTTTGTGTTTCCGGTATCTCAGCTGCATTCGTCCCTTATACATAGTGTTCCATATGGAAGTCTTGTCTACACCCTGCTCATCATGAATAAATATTTGTTTCTGGTGCTGCCAAGTTTCTGTCCCTCTTCATTGGCAGATACCCAACCAATAAGAAGAAGAATCATTTCAAGCTTTTTCAGCACAAAAAAAATGGCAAATGGACAGTTTGACATTCATTGATTCCAGAATTTATTGGAGCAGCCACTGATCTCTGAATAGTTGAATGACTCAAAAATGTGGAGTTCATTTGTGAACTGTGCAACATTCAGAAAGTAGGGTATGTCATCTCTTTATGGTTGAGAGGTGGAGCCCTTGTAGTATATAGGTAACTTAGCAAGGAACAAAGATTCAATGCAGAGCAAGTTAAGCAGGCTCTGATAACTGCCTTCACGATGGAATCATTGTGGATTTTGAAAGCTTCATAATGTAGTGACTGCTACCTGATGAAACAGTGGATATGTTCCTGGCTAAAATTCAGAGGTTTGTGCTGCTTGTTGGAGAGGCACCCCTTGAAAAATGGATGGCATGCGCTTTTGTGGCCAGACTGCCAAGTCACATAAGGCAAAATAAAATAAATGACATGACCCTAGGTCAACTTCTAACCAGATCTTTAGTCATTATGTCAGACAAGAAAGAGCCAGTCACAGTGGCTGCACAATACAATACAAGCCCTACTTCTCTTGATAAGTGGTTAGGTGTTATAACTACTCTGGACTGAATCACTTTTACAAGATATTACTAGTATCAGCATAAAGATGGGCATTGTGAAAAGATGCTGAGAGATTGACCACATCTTGTCTAAGTGTCCTGGGAAACAGAGAAAGGGGTGAGATATCAGTGCCAGTCTATCCCCAGACACTTTTAAAGAGGTGCTCCCCATAATTAAAGCTCAGATTGATAGGATCTTGCACATTGCACTGGTGGATTCTGGATGTTCTAGGTCCCTTGTGATTAGATCAGTGTGTCGTTCCTGGGGTCGTCAGAAGTTCAAAGTTCTCTACAAATAAGGAGAAAATCCCTTCAAAGTCTGATTTTTATTTTAAAGTAGACTTATACATGGCTAAAACAAAATTACATACTTAAAAGCATTTCTTTTGTTGAATATACTAAACTTAGGCATAAAGCCATATTGAATATGGAATATTCAGTGATGATCAAACTCATTTTCAATGGCTATTGAGATAAACATCAATTATGTCTACATTTAAAGATAATAATGGTGCAGAGTTTGGAAATTCTTAACAAATATCTTTAACCTGTTCACCAAGTAGATTATCTACAATGTGGGCTCATTTTGTGTTATATTATTTCTTTCAAGATAATAGAATTTAGATTTTTCTCCTTTCCAAGAATCATCATCAAATTAATTGCAAAAATGAATCATTTGTTTAAATTCGGAAATTAGTTATCATCCAATACTATTTTGGGATTAATATTTTAATTTTTGTTATCACTGTTATATTGTATTTAGTGAATAGATATGTTATTAACAAATTATTAATTATTATCATAATTTACCAAATGCAGTAGTCATCAGAATAAAGTTGGAGAATGGAAATAATTTTTTCAAAACATTGAAAAAATGAAACTAAGTGTCATTTTAAGAAGTAATATTTAGTTATTGCTATGTAAAAATAGTCTGTTTTATCAAATTGATAACTCTCTCCCCCACCATGTTGCATATTAAGACATTTTTTTAACTATGTCATAAGCAATGAATTGAAACAAGCCAGTAAACTTGAAGAATTTTAAATTCTCTCTGCCTATCTTGTTTTTTTTTTTTCTTTTTTTTTAAATAGCTTCATTGTTATCAATGTAATTTATTGCATTTTACTTCAAGCATTGATTTCCTTAATTAGGCATATAAGGTATGTGATGTATTTATCTATTAAATTTAGTTTAGATGGTAAAAAAGAAACTTAAACTAGCTTACCCCACAGCAAGCAGAGGTTGAAATTAATATTGGGAATAGTGTGGTTGTTTTTGTTTTGCAGCATATCAACCGTTTGGGTTATGTAATGCAGAAATCTAAATATTTTGAATGCAACATATATATTTTATAGTTTGCAGATGATCTACTGTAGGTGTTATGTGTTTTGGTATATATGTTTAAGGTAGTAGTATTTTCAAATAGTTTTCTCATGTTTTCTTTGTAGTATTTATATCTTACTGGAGCCAAGTGAGTACATTCAGTTAAAATGTGTTTCACTGTTATTACAGCTTGGCATGTTGTACATATTGGTTGATCTTCATTCTCCAACAAGTATGAATGGTGAGGTATGTGTGACCAACGTGTAGTCAAGCTAGCATTACTTTGTCATTTCTTCCTTTTCTAGACATTTATTTCCATTCACCCAAGATTGGTTTTATTGTGAGAAGTTTATTATTTGTATTGTTGGTCCAAAACTTCTACCATTTCTCTTGAATGTAACTGTTTATTTTACATTTTAAGTTCATATAAGTAATCTTGAAATTATTATCAGGAGTTTTGTTTTGGGCAGACTTTGCAGCTGAATCTGCTTTGGTTATTTCCTCTAATTCCTATGTGGCTTGAGATCTAGCATAGCATTATTAATTTACTGTTGGATAATGAATCTAGTTTGCATAGTAATTTTACTAACAGTGGGTTGTCAATTTTTTTATTGCTGTTTTAACTGATAGGAAGTCAGAAAATATTACATAATTTTTATTTTGTTTCTAGAGATGAAGTTGAGTGCAATGTCTATTGCACAAATCTCTGCATTGAAAATTGAAGTTTCTTTTGGCAGATGTTTTTTTATTTTCTTTTTATACACTGCTACACATCCTGTTTCGTTTTTGTATTTTGATCTATCTGTGAAATGTGTTTGGGATAATTGATTTTTTTTTCTTGTTTGTAATTCCTCTTGGAATGTAAGTTTATATTTATTTTACATATAGTCCAGTGTGGTATATTTGGTATGATTGTATTATTGATTCTACATAGAGGTATTTCTGCTTCTTTAATATTGGGTTCCATCTGGAGTTCAAAGGTTTTATGGCTTTCTCTTTTTGTTGAAGAGGTATCTGCATTTTGAATTGGATGTGCTATTGTATTGTAGAATTAGAGGAACTTGTTTTTAGTTTTATATAGTAGTAGCTGAATATATAGCTCCTGTGGGGGAGGAATCTTGATTGGGCCTTTGGCTTGTTCAGGAGTCTGAGTTCCTAAGTCTTTGCATTTTCTCAGCATTGGAAACTATTATGGCTGCCATTTGATCTGGGTTTTCATTTGCACGGTACATTTTCCTTGCTGCAGCCTTGACTCTTTTGATTGCAATCTGGTCCTCGGTTGGTGGAGATTTCTTTTTGCAAGTCATATTGCTGCCGTATGCAATAGTAAATGATAAACTACAGAAAAACTCAAAATTGATCACTGCATTTAAGTAACATATAAGCTTACCCAATGATGATTCTTCTGCTGACACTCAATTTAAAGACAATTTGATGTATGTAGGTCCTTACATTCCATACAAACAATTATTTTTGTTTCATGGGTGACTTTTGCTGGATTTTGCAATTGATTTAAAAAAATTATCATACAAAAAAATTTGTTGCAAAAAATCATGTAAAAAAAAAAAAAAAATCACAGTAATGAAAATTTGGGAATCCCAAATTTCAGGATTGCAAGTCCAGATATGGCTCGGAATATTTTTAATTTGCTCACAGAGTCAGCCTGATTCCAAAATGGTATGATATGTTGAGCTACAGCCTCTAGGAGTAAAGTTGAAAAAGTGTGACACATTGATATTCACATTTATTTATATAGATTGTATGGTTAGTTTGTTCCATCTGACTTTTGGAGGAGGTTGGTTTACATCTACATAATATTTTACAGATGTTCTAAATGTTCCAAATGCCAATCTCAAACCTTCATGGAAGGTTGGGTTAAGTATTTTGAGATAAAATTTCCTTGCAGATTGGTATATAGTTTCCATAGTCCAACTTGGATTGAATTAATGTTCTTTATGTTTTATTTGCTGTGGGCTGGTGCATGCATTGAGAGATAAATGTGTGTCTCCTGAAATACCCACAACAAACATGGCAGACTCAGGATGTGAGTCCACGTAAAGAAATGTAAGGAAACAAGAACCAATATATATGTACAATAAATAATAATGTATTAACAACAAAAGGGTTACAAGTGAAAAAGACAATATGTGTAACAAATAAATGTGAATGCATTTTCCAAAGGGAACACGTTCTCCCCAAGAGGTAACATGTAGATGAATAAGCAGATAAAGTGAGAAGAGAGTGATAAAAAAATTATTGCAGAGTATTTATAGTCCTGAAGAGAAGTTTCAAAAATGAGGAGGAGGTAGCCCAACAATTGCATTTTGTTTTCAGATATTTTAGGTGTGGTATGAATATTAGTTTCTTCTTGAGAATTATTCACAAATATTTGTACTTGTCTACCATTGGGATTTCTGCCCCTTCTAGTTGCAATCTTGGATCATTATGCAGTTTATTTTTATTACAAAAATGCACACATTTTGTTTTAGTTTTGGAAAATCTAAAACTGTTAATTATTGCCCATCTGTTGATTTTCTTCATGCATGACTGCAGTTTCCTTTCTATCATGTGAATATTTTTAGATTGGTAACTTACAGTAGTCATCTACCTACAAATATCCATTTATACCTTGAGTGAGTTCTTTTGTAATTTTCTTTATTTTAATACTGAACTCATAGTGGACATTGTCCAGTTCTACAGCTGAATTATGCAAACTTTTAATAGTCTTTTAGTTCTTTTGAAGAGAATGCTTTATTGTAATCTTCCAGGTTCTTTGTTTTTAAGTTTATTTTATATTTTTCTGCATTTTGTTTTAGAGTTTGGGATTATCATTTACAATGTTGTTTTAAGAATTTTTTTAAAAATGTTTCAGCAAATATATTTGTAGTGCTTTTTCAATTTCATTTGTTATAGCCTTTTTGTCCATTATCTTGCTATTATTTATTGGCATTATGGCCGAGTGGTTAGAACATTCGCATTCTGACCATGATTTTGAATCTCACCATGGTCAATTTGTCAAGACTTCTTGATGTTATCAAACTGGAGGGGTTGATCCGAGCGTACAGCACCTTTGGAAAGTGCTTAAAAAAACCATACTACAGGTTGACCCAAGCCTTGTGAGTGAAATTAGATGTAACCCTTGGGGGCCGACAATTGCTAGCACAAAGTCACAAGTCATTGTAGCCAAGGACTTGAGTATGCTGGCCTTGTTTAAATTGTTGATCACGCTAGATAATATGCTCTTTCTAGAAACTGTAACTAAGCATAGTTGCAGTATAAACCACAGGTGAGCTCTGTGGGTGTTGAATAAACACAAATGCCCCTGAGCAAGCATCTGCAATAGGGATTGGCTCGTTGTGATACGAATACGAGTGGCCAGCTATACATTTATTGAGAGATACTGATATATGTTGATGTTTGCCAGATATTTTTCTAATCATTTCCTAAACTGGTTTTGGTTTTGTAATTAATTTAGCTTGCTGATATATTTTGCCAGCAATCCTCTTTGGCTATTTTATTGCATTATGACATTTGTTCTATTTAGTTTATAGTTGATTAGATTGGCGATTAATGATCAGGTTGGTGATTGTTGGTTCTTTGTTGAATTTTTAGTGCTGCTTTATTTAGTTTAATTATGTTTTTAGATTTATCATCAAACTAGAGTGTTTCTTTTGATTGGTGCTGGGCTTTTGGGAATGCATTCTTATGTTATGATTATTAGGGTTTCCATGAAATTTTCCAGAGATGTCTACTTTGAAATTTGGTGTCCAGATTAGTGATCTTTGAGATTTTTGCTTAATGGGATTTGCTTTAAGTGGAAATTTTGTGTTTTGTATAGGTTGTATTTGAGCCATATGTGGCTTTGAAATGGGTTCTTCCAATTTAGTTAGTAATTTTGTTGTGTATATTCTTTTTTGTTCTTGGAATTTTGACCAGTTGTTTGGTCCTTGCTGCACCAACTGCTTAAGGAATTCTCCATGTTTGTCTATTTTTTTGTTTTTTTTTATTGTTGATAACTGAATTTACCTTCTGAGCTACATTGGTATAAGTATAGGCATTTATATATGAATCCACTATTTTTTTTTTTTTTTGCTTCTGGAAACGATATATCTCTTCTATACTTCACCTCCATTTCTTTCTCTCTTATACATATATGTATGTATATATAACAATATTTCAAAAAGGCTGGAAGGTTCTCTTGACAGAGCATTTAGTATTGAGTACAATCTTCCTCCAAATGAATTGGGTTTTTTGACGACATTTGATGCACATATCAAGTGATCCTCTGCAGCTCTCCTTGTGGTGCCCATACTTCTGGTACTTGAAGCACTTCAAGGGATTGGGGATATATCTTGTGAATCCAATTTTTATTTCTTTTGGGATTGAAGTTTTATTAAAAGTTAAAATATACATGTGTTTGAATTTGTTCATCACCCATTTTTATGCTTATCCTTCTATAGTTAGTAACCCCATGCTTTCCTAAGGCTGCATTTATTTACTATGGTGTAGCCAGGCACAGCTCTCTATTTCTAACTCCCTTTGAAGTGTTAAGTCTTTTGTGTGGGTAAGCTTTACATTTTAAATTGTGGAAAGAGTTCATTTTAAGTATTTTATCTGTGTGTTTCTCATTGTTCATGTTTCATAAATTGCCACTTTATATATATATATATATATATATATATATATATATATATATATATATATATATATGTCTGTATGTATCACACAGCCATAAATGCCGATTTAAACTTATAATTTAGAAGCCCGTTAGAACCTGGTTAAAGAGAAAAGTCTCATACTATTTGTAACTTTGAAATCTACTGTTTTTGAAATATCCTTGTATGAAGAGGAATTATCTAAAGTGGCTATATGACCCCAAAATCTTTCTTACAACAAAGTATACCATGCATACTTGCTCTGTTGAAAATTTATATAAAATAACACATTAAAATTAATTTTAATTTCCCAAAATATCTGAAAGAAACAATCCAATTATATTTTACTATGAGAATCACAATAAAGTGAATTCTAAGATAAAAGTGTTTGAGATATGGCTTGTTTCGAAAAGTGGATTTTACAAATGAAAAAAAAAAAAGATTTAAAACAGCTTCTGAATTTGGTTTTTGAACTGAAATGTGTCTTTTCAAGAAAAGTCATTTTATTCACATTCTAAAATTAAAATATTCTTTGTATACAACAGATATAAATGAACAAAAAATTATTTTAATAAAAATAACATTTCATTTTTTTTTTTTAATTTAATTTTATTATAAAATTTGTAAGGCAGACTAAATAAGTTTTCTATGTTTGTGTTCAGTTATAGATATCATTAAAGAGGATCGAAAGTTGTTTACATCATCTCTGCTAGCCATCGTGTCTTCCATTTCTAACAGTCGACGTTGTTCAGAATAATAGTCCAAATATTCTCGTAACTTGTCCTTCAGTTTTGAAGTGTTAATCTTCTTTTTGGCTGAGATGGTCATCATGTGTTCAAACTGGACATACTCATTTGATAACATGTACTCCTCAACTTCTTTTACACTATCTGTAGGTAAAAAAAAGAACATGATTTTATGAAACGTTAGAAAGTAAAAAAAAAAAATTATACATATACTTGTCAAATGTTATGGTGAAAGTGCAGATAGTTTTTGACTTACCCTCAACAATTACTTTTAATCATTTATACTTATACTTTAATATATTAAAGTTTTTATGAAGGAAGACAGGTAAAGTATATTCATTAGGTTTGATGGCACCTTTTTCAAATTTAGAAACAGATTCATGTATTTTAACAGTGCAGGAAAAAAAATCTTATTTAAAGATTTGAAGAGTAATTGTTCAGATTTATATGTCATTTAAAATGTTTTATCCAAAAATCTCAAAAATGCTCTTCATCTTCTGCTTTGCTGTTTTTTTCTATTCAACTATTATTTCAATTCTTACTCTAGGAATTAAAATTCCTAGATCATAGCAAAAGTAAGAACATTGACAATCAGCATTTATGCTGATTATCATATGTTTGGACTTCAACCTCACTCCTCAACAATATAACGTTTTTTTTATTAGCAGAGTCTGTACTTTAATATTTTCTATAGAAAAAATTAAGTAGGAATAGTGAAAGCATAATGCAAATAATAAATGGGTATAAAGTACTAATGGTTCTATGTTTTGCAAGGTAACAACAATCAGTACTTTTATGTAGTAATATTATTCAAACATATATATATATATATATATATATGTGTGTGTGTAGTAGGTACTATGTTAACATATTTGTTAGGTGGATAATGCAAATTTTACAAGAATAAATGGGTTAGAAATGTTATGTATAGCCAATCTCCCAATGGAGAATTAAGATTTTGTTTGTCTTAAAATTAACATTTAAAGGCACTTGATTGCTGATGCTAGAAAAAAAAATTTTTTAGAAAACAATTCTTTGCTTATGCTAACATAGCACATGAGACTGAGTTTGGTAGGAAGACTCTTCCTAATAATAAGGTCTAGCCTATTTTGAAACTATTTGTGATGGAGGGAAAATAAACTACTTCAGATCCTCAACCAGGAATTAATATAGATTTTTATTTTCCACCTGGGGTCATGTTTCATTAAAGATTTTTTTTTTTTTAACTTGTACATGAGATCTCTCATTTTATGTACATCCTTATATATTATATGAAGCTGTAATTAGAAAAAAATGACCCAAGAAAAATTATTTCACTTAAATAAGTTATGTTGTGGTAAATATGCAACCATAATATTCATCTTTTCTATTTGAATAGCTTAACTGAAAAATAATGAAGACTTTTATTTATTCATAAGCCAAAAGCTTAGAAAATAAGAGATCAACCACAAACATTAAATAAGATAAATTGTGCGAGTCCACCTTATTATTGGTTCAAAGAGAGCAATTGTCAAAATATTAAGATAATTTATATCAAATAGTTAATTATATTACTAATATATTTCTTTGAGATTTATATATTTTTTTAAATAGATGCAAAAAGTGATGCTATTTTGATTTTTTAACCATAGTTCACTCTGTATAACACCCACAAGTAACTTGAGTAGAGGGTTACAGAGTAAGAGGTGCAGTTTATGGGGATATGTGGGGAAAATGACAGTTAACCCCAGAGTTGAATAGATTGTAGTCATTGGGAAAACATCCTCTTGGGAGTCAGTTCCACAAAGCAGTAGTTCATGGAAAGAAGCTGCTCAAGTGGAATTTACACCTCACCAATGGAACATGAAGGGAATGAGGGTGGTTTGCTACAATGAGCTGTGAAGGTGGAATGAAGGAATATAGTTCATCTGAACACTTTCCATGGAAACAGTGATAGAGTAGTGAGATGCTTGCAATGTTTCATCTGTGAGAAAAGGGTTGTAGGGTGGAAAATAATTCATCACCCACAAGGATATGGAGATGCTTTTGGATTCTATCAAGATCCTGCTCAGAGGAGTGATCAGATGTCAGGCTCTGGTCATCTAAAGTTTTGGAGATGCACCCATATAGCTTTGTATCATCAAAGTATACTCCTAGATCATTTATGTAAATTAAAGTTAAACCAAGAAGTGAGCTTTGGAGGTCTGGGGCATCTACCAGTTGAAATATTTAGTAGATAGTGAAAATATTCTGAACTGATTTTAAAATCCAAAATGACAACTGATCATGCCTCCCATCCCACCACCAGTTGCATATGCAATGACATTTGTTAGGGAAAGACCTTTATTGTTAAAAGAAAATGATTAATTCTCTTGTAAATTGTTCTTCAAACATGAATCAAGAGAGTATTGAAGAACACATCAAAAATACAACAACAAAACTTTGTCATGTAATGTCTCAAGTTACTGCACAGTTTATTCTCAATGACCCATTCTTGGAGTGGTATCCCACCAGAAAAAAAGTGGCTGCAAACACCCATAAACCTATTCCATAATGAAATAGCTAAGACACAACACATTAACTATGATATTTTTACCTTTTATAACATTTCTAAAGAATCTTGGGTTTTAATCCATCAAAAATTTTATATATAAAATGCAGTGGCTTGGCTCAATTAGGGTTAAAATATTTGTTGCACTGCAATAAAATTACTACCCTGTTAAAGTTGTAGGGCCCCAAACACTTACAGCCTCCTTGAGATTTGAGAATCACTCTGTTACATAGTATTCGCCCCCCCACTGGGGCAACATGTGACACAAGGTCGGTTATTTATTGTGGGGTCACTCTGTTACATAGTGACATTCATAACAAGAAAACATTGACAATATTTGTTCTAAACTCACCTGGAAGCTTCCTAACCTTCTCCAAGATATATTCTGCTGTTTCTTGATCTTTCTTGCTTTCTACTTTATTCAGTACCAAAATGGCAGGTTTACTTAGAAGTTCTGGTTGGTAAAGTTCCAATTCCTATTAAAAAAAAACTAGCTGCAGTTTTACTGAATATTTCCCTCAAAGATTTAATTAAAACTGATTTTTAAAACATAAAAAAGGTTTTCAGAAGTACAAGATGTAATAAATTCCATTCAAATCCACTTTTAAAATATATGATCTGTGTAAATTCCACAGCGTTTTGCAAATTTTTGCAAGTAAATTGACAATGGCAGGTATCAAATAAGTGAGACTTTTAGTCAGAAACCAGATGTATATGAAAATGACCACTTGAAGTAACCTATTTTTTTCAGTATTACATCAATAAAAGTGCAATTTGACAGTAAGGCAAAAACATATCATCCTGTATGTTATGTGTATGTGGCACACATTGGTCTCGTGAGACCAATGTGTGCCACACCCAGTTATGCTTCAGCTGTTGATGGCAATGCAGCATCTTTTATGGCTGTACAGACCCACATGAGAGAGCATCTCTATTGCAACAAATGTATGAAGATGCTCGATGTATTGTTGTTTTCTTTCTGTTAAGCATGCTTCTCCCTTCATTTCTCTTCTCCTCACTCTAGCCCAAATCATGTCTCCTTAAACTTGCCAAAAAAAAAAAAGTATCACTTGGCCTGAAACTTTACTAATTTGGGGATGAGAATTTAATAAAACAGTTCATTTCTCTGTAATATGAATATCTTTTCCTCATACATATATATAATTTTAAAACATATTGTGAAAATATGCAACAGTAAAGACTACAACATTTAGAAAATTGGCTTTATGAAATGACTCATTGGTGAATCCTTCAAACAAATGCTTTAAACTCATTTATCTTCAAACTAAAATGCTGAAATGAATAAAAATACATTTATTGGAATTGATAAAAAACACTTTCTGGAGAATTGGAATGGTTCTCCTGCATTTCCTCTTCTATTGGTGATTTGCAGTCTGAATTTGTTTATAAGCCTCTGCTATTTAGAGACTTGAAGCAACAGAAATGTTGTTCTACAGAATGATGCTGAGGATACCATGGACCTACTTAGTGGGCTTGAGTAAATGGATGGCGGAACAAGGTTTAGGAGTGATAGCAAAAAGACAAAATTTATTACAAAGGACAGGAACAATTGTGCAAAGACATAATTGCCTACATTGTGAAGGGACATAGCTGATAGAACATTGAAAACAGAAGAAAATGAGAAACATTTTCATTATATTGTGTTTTTTTTATCTTAAGAAAGGTAAAAATTTGATTGAGATACACACACACACACACAAAAAGATGTGTGCAGTTGATGGAGAAGGCTCTGTGAATAATTAAATATGTCAAAATTGGTCTGCAAAGTTTCATGTCACTCCAGAGTTGGATAGAAATGCTGACATTGATAGCAGATGAAGAACACTTGAGAATAATTAATTTCTACTATATTCACCAACTATATGTTCAGATTTTCATATATTCAGATCTTTACAGAATTTTAAAATTAAAATAATTTCAATTCTCTTGTAGACTGTAAATGGCACCCAGTTGCTTATTGAGAAAGATAAAAAGTTCTGAGATGATAGAAGTTGCTTTAAAGAAGATAGAAGTGTAGAAATTCAAAATCTTGAAATTGACATTTTAAACAAGAGGAGCCAGGTTTGGTGGAGAGGATGTTTGTCAACTGACTTTTTAAAACAATACCCTGAAAGTTAGTACATCAAGGTAAAATAAAACACATCAAAATCTGATTTATCAGTGCACTGTTAGGAATTTATCTAAGGGATGCAAATTCCCTCCAGCATTTTCTATTGAGATTTCAGGAACTGATTCATGTATCTATTGTTAAGAATCCCCTTTTGAAGAAAAAAAAGTGAATTAGAAGCCAAAAGTAAGAGAAAATATTGATACAATCACAATTAGCAGTTGGATAATTGGTGAAATGAAGACAGATTTTGACAGTGATAGATTGACAATGGCAGGTAAATAAGTAAACAGTAAATAAGTTAATGTTTACAATTAAAAAAAATTGTCTTTTAACTTAATAAATAGAGAAACCTTTTAATCATTCAATATTTAAAACAAAGAACAGTCAGCAGTAGGTTTTAAAAAATTTTTTTAAATCTTACTTTGTTTAACAGAATAAGTGTTTCAAAAGCTGTTCGTTTGCTTTTCTCCAGACCAAGCTGAAAACCATGGACATCTACAACAAATAGCAAAAGCTTGGTTCTCTCAACATGTCTCAAAAACTTGTGTCCCATTCCTAAATTCATGTGAGAACCTTCAATTAAGCCAGGTAAGTCAGCAACTTTAATCTGTGAAAGAATAACATTTTATCACTTTTATAAAAAGAGTTTACAATATTACATACAGCACGAGGCCAAAAAATGGACGCACCCATAGAAAGTTGATTTTTGTATTTTTACCAAGATAAGTATCAGAATTCATTTATTAATACAGGTGTACACATGTACATCATACAGTCAAAAAATGAGTCAGTCAGTCAGACACAAGCTTAAAGCAAAAAGCATTGCTTCCAAATACATAAAAAAGAAACCTTTTGTATCTGGAAAAAAATCAATGGGCATGGTTGGCTTTGTGCAAAGCTCATTTACACTGGGCTAAATCTGATTGGAAAGATGTTATGTAGTGTGACGAGAGCCCCTTTAACTCTTAGATATGAAGGATGAATATTTGTTTGGTGAAACAAATACTCCAGATTCTAGCAAGGGAACTGTTAAACATGATTAAAAAAAACAAAGTTTGGGGTGCATTCTCAGCAGCAAGAGTTGGTTATTTGTACAAAATCAGAGGAATCATGGTCCAGCATCAATATCACAACATTCTTGTTAATCAAATGGGGCTTTCTGCTAAAAAACATTTTGCCCAAGGTCAATTCTTTACATTCCAACATGATAATGATCCTAAGCATACTGCCTTAAAGAACAAATGTTATCTAAAGAGGAAATGCGATAAGGGTAAACTGCAACTCTTCCAGTGGCCTAGTCAGAGTCCTGACCATAACCTAATTGAAAACCTTTGGGCAATAATGGACAAGTATGCCTGTAATAGGAAAGTTAACACAGAAGATTATCTTTTATGCAAATTAAAGAAATGCTGGAAAAATCTGGTGAAGAACGTCGACTTACTAAAGAATTTAGTCTATAGCATGCCATGAAGAATTAAAGCTGTTATTAAAGCAAAAGGTTAACCAACAAAATACTAAATCATTTTTTGACTTGTTTAATGTATACAACTGTATTAATACCATGTATTAATAAACAAATTCTCTTACTCAGTTGTCTTAGTAAAAATACAAAAATCGACTTTCTATGGGTGTGTCCATTTTTTGGCCTCGTACTGTATATATATATATATATATATATATGAGAAAGAGAGAGAGAGAAGCAGGCAGGCAAACCAAAGTTTCATGAAAAGCTTTTTCTCTTTAAAGTTTTAATCATACTTTTTAAATTTACTGTCAACAATAAACCTTTGTAGTAACCTTTTCATTCTAAGAGGAATTTTTAAAAACAAAACTAAAGATTAGTTCTTAGATTTTCTTCATCATAAATAGAAAATGTTATTTTTTTTAAAGAAATGCCTTAAAAATATTAGAAAGAAGATTTTGCTCAGTCAAATTCATCTCATGCAGGCAAAAATTTAAATGAAAGTCTAATTGATGAATATTTGCATGAAAAACAAAACATTTTTATCTGCTTCTTTTTTTCTCTGTATTTTCAAGTTTCACTATTATTTAGTCATTTTTGTAAATTTGTTCCTGTATAACAACTTTGACTAAAAAGTATTGTATTTATTAACTACTTTTTCAAAAATTTTTTTCTCATTTTTATAAATTTTCTTTAAAGTGTTTCCTTATGCAAATACACAACTTTATGTAGTTCCTCACAACTATTACATAATCTTTCATAATTTGGTGAGGAAAGTACTTCCAAGTATGAAATTGTAAATGCTTCTCCTGTTACATGGGTCATTTTCCTACTCAATTTAATATTTCTAAATGAGTTATGTGCTGAAAAAAAGTCTTATTGATCAATCATCTGACACATAATTATTAATTACTGAATCACATCACATACAATTTACCTCTTAGCATTTAACATATTTTAATTTAACATCTATAAATTTGTAAATAATGAACTTGTATCTTTCACACCAAATCAAAAGCTATCCAAAATAATTTTATTTAAAGTTCAAATGTCATGGTGCAAATTTTTCCTGCATAAATTAATTCTGTTTAATTTGTAAGTTAAAGCAATTATTAGTCACACTGGATGTATAAAATAAAATTGCTCTTATTTGCAAGTGTAACTTCATTAGTAAAAACAAAATACTGTAAGCCATAGAAAACATTATTAAAGTCCATACTTGTCTTTTATCAGGATACTCCATCATTCCTATCTCAGGATGAATGGTGGTAACTGAAAATAATATTCAATACAAAGGATTATTAAAATGTATTAAAATGCAATTTCCATAATAGCTTTCACCAAGTTTCTCAACTGGACCTTTTGCTATTTTCATACATTATTTCAAATTATCTCTCCTGTCATTTATGAAGAAAATAATTAACTTTGTCTACAAAAATCTATAGAAATTGATTAGAGACACATATTACAGAGCATTTAAAATGAAATACAATCATCAAGCATTAAATTCTACTTGGAAATTAAGTAACTGGAAATTTCAGGTTTGGTTCAGTGGCTAGAACAGAAAACTAGAAAGACCTAAATTTATATATATATATATATATAAAAAGAAGTTTAATTAAATATTTAATGCAAGCTTTGTTTGACATCTAAATTAATCATTTAAAATTTTTTAAAAATTGTTCAAAGCAAATTTGAGTTTATGTGATTTGCATAATAACTTTTGACAGACTATAAATACACATACATATATATACACTCACACACACATATACATATAAATGTACACACACACATATATATACATATACACACGCACATATAAACACACATGCATATATATATATATATATATATATATATATATATATATATATATAAAAGTGTGTGTATATGAATATAGATGAATATGTGTATATGTGGATATGTGAATATATTTTAGGTTTTTGTATATATATATATATATATGTATGTGTGTTTGTGTATGTGTATGTATATATATATATATATATATATATATATATATATATATATATATATATATATATATATGTATATGTGTATGTATATGTATGTATATGTGTATGTATATGTATGTATATGTGTGTATGTGTGTATGTATGTGCATGTACACGTATGTCTGGTGTGTGTGTGTGTACATACCTAAGTGTATGTTCCTACTTGTATATGTTTTTTTTTTTTTTTTGTGTGTATTAGTATGTGTTTTTGAACATAGAAATATTTGGTCCTTATGAAATGAGACAATCGTTATATTCATCTTCATATATTTATTTGATTTTAAATTTTAAGTAAACACAATTTTTATTTTCCTTCGTCCCATCCTCTCCCCACCCTTTTTTTTTTTTTTTTTTTTTTTTTTCCTTCCTATCCGAATTGTCTGTGGTGTGTATATGTCACCACGAAATGTATCTTTATGTATTAGACATCCGTCGACTTTCTTTCTCTCCTCTTTTAAATCCACCCCACCCATATCTCCAAAATTCTCTCTGTCACTCATCCTCATACTTACACTTTCTCTAAATTCTGTTTTGATTTCGGAGTTGTTTTTTTTCTGTTTTCATTTTGAATTTGTAGGTCTGATGATTTGGATCGTATTTACGATTCCAATGGAATAAATTATGACCATGGAATATTAGTGTTTAAGCCTTTTATTATATCCTTACTCTGTCTTAGACATTGAGTTCTACCTGGATCCTTCCTCTTGGAAAAAATTTTTTCTGAAAATATACATGTATGGGATTTTTTAGATATATTTTCATATATATGTATATTTTCCACTAATATTATCTCTATATATATATATATATATATATATAATGGACTCTCCTGGTCGGTTTCAATGTATGAGGATCTGACAGCTTAGTTGATTCAGTCATGAAATTTTGTGCAATAATCTTAATGGCACTTAAGGCCCGGTAATGATTTACAAAGGAGGCTTCATATGGAGCAAGAGTGAGGATTGTGAGATGAGATCACTGTTAGATTGGCTGACCTTTTAGATCTTGCTCTCACTTCTTGAAGATGATTCAGACAAGCAGATTGAAAACTGCTGAGTCCACTAAAACATGTTGATCTCCATTCTACCCGCTCCAAGGCTAAGCGCACAAGGGTGTTATGTGGTATATTGACACCTGACAAATTGCTTTTCAGCTTGTCTTTGTATCTTAGCCATGGGCATCCTACATTCCTATAGCCCTGATCTAACTGGCTGTACATTAGGATCTTGGGTATCCTGTCATCAGACATTCTCAAGACATAACCAGTCCACTGTAACTGAGACTGTATGAGAAAAGTCTCGATTCCTCTAATATTACACCTGTTAAACAGGTCTATGTTAGATGTCCTATCTTGAAGGTTAACTCCACAGATTGCACACAGACAGTTTTTATGGAAAACATCCAGATGGCGTATATGGTAGCTGTATGGAGTCCACGACTCTGATCCGTACAAAAAGAGGGCAAGTACAATAGCTCTGTAAACCCGAATTTTCGTATCCAGTCGAATACCCCGCTCATTCCACAAGGGATGGTGAAGTTTGCCAAAAGCACTGGTAGCCTTAGCAATCCGATGCATGATTTCATCATCCAAAGTTCCAGTGTAGTTGACTTTGCTACCAAGATAGGTGAAAGACTTTACATAGCTCAGGGCTTTGTCTTCTACTTTCAATGCTCTCTCTTGGAAATATGTAGACTGGTGGTTTTTGTTTCTCACCACAGAATTGCTTCGGAGTAGTACAAGGTTGGTGCACTACTTCAGTTTTCTTTATGCTAAGTGTAAGACCAAAGGCTTTACATGCAGCAGAGAAACGATTTATTAGATTTTGGGCCTCCTCAAAGGTGTGTCTTGGGTTTGAAGTGCTGATGATTGAAGAGACCACCAGTTGATCGAAATTGAAACTTGATGCCACTTTTTGTGTCTTCAAATGCATATTTCAGTATCACTGAGGAGAAAAGGGCAAAAAGGACAGAGGCCATAACACAACCTTGCTTGGTGCCATTTGTGACATCAAAGGATTCTGACATCATACCATCAGTCACGATATTAGCTTTCATTCCTTCATGAAAGATGATGACCATTAGCATGTTTTCAGGGATGACGAGTTTCCTCAAGACTTGCCAAAGAGCCTCTTGATTCACAGTGTCAAAGGCCTTTGTCAAGTCCACAAACACCATGTACAACTCCTGGTTTTTCTCGCGAACCTTCTCTGCAACTTGACGAAGAGAAAATATCATGTCAATGGTGCCACGACCTGACCGAAAACCACACTGCAATTCAGGATAGATGTATAATGATTCTGTTTAGAATCAGTCCAGCTAGGATTTTGCCTGCAATTAAAAGTAGTGATATCCTCCGATAATTATCACAGACACACCTGGAACCCTTGTTTTTGTAGAGGTGTTTGATAGAGGCGTCTTTATAATCCTGTGGGACACAGCCTGCCTTCCATATCTCCATGAAAAGGAGATGTAACTTTTTTACCAACTTTTTGCTTATACACATCGGGTGGAATAGGATCCTTAGGAGTAGGTGATTTTCCAGATGAGATTTGCTTGATGGAGTCACTTACTTCTTGATAGGTAGGTTCAAAAGACAACTCCGGAATTTCTGGATTTTGCTCAATTGATATGATGGCTTCCTCATCAGTAACCGAAGTGGTGTTTAACACAGTTTCAAAATGCTCTTTCCAGCGATCTAAAATGTCTGACTTCTCCATCAAGAGAGTTTCACACATATAAACACAAACACATATAAACACACAGGAAGTGTCAGGCATGGATATTATTTTTCAATTTCAAAAATAATATCCAAACTGGAGGATATTGAACAAGTGGTAATGAAAGTACTTACAATATGGACTGAATATCTAATCCATTTTACAGTTTTTAAAAACAATGATCACATCGTACAATGAGTGGTTAGCCTTATTTAATCTGTTAGTGAAGTGATTTTGCTTTTAATTACATTAACTTAACTGATTTATTCTTTGTATGGCTACTTTTATATATATATATATATATATATATATATATATATACACTCCCAAAGAACTAAAAAGATAACATACACTTAACACACACATCCCATAAAACTGTCAAAATGACCAAGGAGGGAATTCTTAAAGTCAGGAATCTCCCATCTTAAAAACAATTTATTTGAAAGGGACTGTTTGACCAACACAAGGACTAACCAAAATTAATGATAAAAAAGAAATGCAAACTATAGATAAAGTTCTTTTTCTTCAGAAAAAGTCATTCATTCCTGTAGTTCACTGCTACTAACAACCAGGGATTTTTTTTCTCCTGATGATGGCCATGCTGGCCAAATCTAGTTGAGGAACCAAATTGAAATAATAAAACAAAAAATATCAGATATATATATATATATATATATATATATATATATATATATATATATATAAACAATATATAAATACACACAAACTATATATATATATTCACACATAGGTATATATATATATACACACCCACACACACATATACATATATTATACATATATTATGTACACAAGTATATATACACAGACACACATATGTGTGTGTATACAAACACACACACATATATATATAGACAAACACACATGCATATATACAAACACACATATATATATATATATATATATATATATACACACACACATATATATATATACATATATACACAAACACACACACATATACATATATACACAAACACATATATAAACATTATATATACATATTCACACACACACACACACACACACACACACACACACACACACAGACAGAGGGTGCAATGGGTAAATTATCACCATTTTATATTTTTAATTTCACACATGCATGTTGTTTCTTTTTGATTTTGTCAACTGCGGAGTATAGTAGGGTCAGTTGGGCAAGAAAAAGAACACCATGACGCAATTCATTCCACCATAAATTTGGAAATGGCATGTTTGCATGCATGCCAAGCTCCAATACCAGAGTGGTTGGGTGTCAATCTGAGGATAGTGCAGAGGATTTGGAAAGAGATGAATGAGTCTAATAGTGATCACAAAGCTACGGCAGATCAGAAAACTCACTCTATTTTTCTGAAAAGAAAAGAACTCCTGAATTTGTTGGTGAGGGTCAACATGGAGATCTACATCAAGTGCTTTAAGGAGGCAGTGCTGGATCAGGAGGGTGGCTGCTGGAAGTCCCTGTGTTTGACAACAGGACTCTGCACTATGCCACATGGGCAGGAGAACACAATCATGGCTGTCAAGACATTTTCTGTGACCACATCACCTCTTACATTTGGCTACCTAACTCCCCAGACTGCAACCCACTTGATTATTTTGGGTAGGGTGCAGTTTAGTGAGAGACCAACATAACTTCCTCTAAGACCAAAAATGAACTGAAGGCAAAGATTGGCATTCACCAATTTAAACAAGGAGACCATCCATAAGAATTGTAGGAGATTCCAAAGTCATCTGGAGGCTGTATTTGAAGCCAATGATGATTTAAATTTATGCTTTCATATTTCAAGATATTTTTATGTCATTTTGGTAAATATATCTGTTAAAATGAAATGTCAGTGTTATATTCATTATATTCATAATTTATCCATTGCACCATATATATATATATATATATATATATATAGACACACAAAGAAAAATGGCAGACAAGGTAAACACAAAACACTTACAAGGTAAAGGGGCCACACGGGGTTTTGCAAATGAAAGGGCTCTTAGAAGTGTTGATTTACCAGCATTTGGAAAACTGAAACATAAAAAGAAAAAAATATATTGCTCACTTTTTAACAGGAAAATGGAATTGTAAATAATGTTAAATTATGAAAATTATTTTATTTTCTAGTACTAACAAAACTTCTATTTATCTTATGCTTAATCTTAAATCATTTATCCTGCACTTTTTAACAGAACTTCTATGACCTTATTCTTGATTAAAAAAAACTCATAAGATATAACTTCTTTTTGTAAAAAGAATATCTCAAAAAATATTACAGAGAAAAATCTGTTCAGTGAAATTTGTCAAACACTAATTGATGGTAACACAAAAGAAAAAGCAAAATTTCTACATTTTATGCTGTTTCTATTTCTTTTCTCTCTATTTTCAAGTTTCACAAGTCATTTGTGTACATTTGTTTCTGTAAGACTAAACACAAAATTTATATGTCTGTGGAACAAAGAAATTGTTTCATAAAATCAAATTTATATGTAATAATGGCATCCAATATTAGATTTCAATAACTATCAATGATGTTTATTATAGATGAAAACATATGATGAAAAAGTCTGTCACTGAGACATTTTCTCAATACCAAAATCATAATTATTAAACTCAGCTATTGGTGTAAAAATTAATGAAATAAAAACATAATATTAGGGTGTTCAGAAACTAATTACATATTCAACTGCTATGAACCAAGATTAAATAGTAAGAAACTGTATTTAGAATTAGTTTATCATCTATTCTATTTGACAATATTTCAAAGTTTAATTGGGGAAAACTTGGCAAAAGTAAATTTTGTTTCCTCAAGAAGTCTCACTTGAAAATTGAAAACAACTATCAGAAACGGTCTTTTAATGAGGAATGACAATATTTCATTTTTGCATTGCATTGTTGTAAATGATGAAAAATGTTTTTTGCATGTCAACAGAAAACAAAAAAGTTAGTGGCTATCAGAAAATGAGAAACTGAAAACACACCAAAACCAAGATTTCATCTTTGATTTTTGTCAGGTGGAATATGAAAGGTGTTGTCTATTATGAGCTAGTGGAACATAGAAGAACTAACACTACAAAAACTTGATTGGGTAAACAAAGCATTATGTTTTGATAAACAGAAAAGATTTCATTCTCTAACATGACAATGCATGGGCTCTCTGCAAAACAAACACAAGAAAAACAAGACATATTCTCTATACTCCACAGATTTTCAATTATTTAAATTACTAGAACATTTCAAAAGTGGCAGAATATTCAGCAACAAAAAAGTTGAAAATAGTCTTTTAAACTTTTGGTGGTGAAGGGGTGGGGTAGGCTGAAATTTCTTTAAATATGGAATTTAAAATTTGTCTTGTTGTTAAGCTGCAGTCACTAAAAATGAAGACAATTATATTTTTTATAGATCATCTTTAAAGGTAACTTGTTTTTATATTCTTCCTGGTAAAATTACACAAACAAAATCCCCTGGTATAATATATAATGTATTGGCTGATACACTCATAAAATAGATGTGGTTTATACTGCAACTATTCTGAGCAGACCTTAGTTATAGTTTCTGGGAAAACAGCATGATCAACAATTTGAACAAGGCCAGCCTATGAGAGAAATAAAAATAAAAAAAAATACTGTTTGTTTCTGTTTATGGATTTAAAATGTTTCTGCACAAAAATAATAGAATATCAATAAAGATTTTTGTAAGCACTTTATAAAGCTTAAAAGAAATAATTTTAATAAAATCGTAATTACCCAACAAGGCCAATGTCAGCAATGAGTTTCAAAACAAGTTTCACATGGTTTGCTTTACCCTTTTGACCAAGAAATCTGTTATCAATATGGCCCCCTAAGCCACCACGGATCATTAAAATCTTCTCATTAGGTGTGTTCAGCTCACCTAAAAAGAAAATAAAAATATTTACATTTTGGTATAGAAATGTAAAATTTCTTTCATTGAAAAATGTTCCAAAGCTGCTTGTATACTTGTAAAGAAATGTATTTTATCCTTTTCTATAAAATGCTTACTTCACCCTTTATAGAAAAAGCCAAAAAAAAAAAAAACAATTAAAGTTTATCTATCATTTTATATAACTAAATCTACCAATAGGTATTGCTTTATGCAAATACAATAATATGGGGATTTGGCAACATTTAAGAACATTTACCAATAGAATTACTACCAAACCTAACCTCAGAGATATGAAAACACACACACACACACACACACATATATATATATATATAATGTCAAACACTATTTTTAGTGGATACTATTTGAATAGATGCTCCATTTTATTTTAAACAGCCTGCACACCCAGGAAAACTTATTACAGAAAATATATACTCTGGCAGGATTTGAAATCTGGCTACGAAAAATGATTAAAGAAGGTTCTATTTTGCCTTTAAAGCAGATTCACTTGTTTAGATTTTCTTGAAAGGTATATCTGCTCAATTTTGTATCCAAAATGTAAACAAAGCAATTTCTAAAGAATTAATGAAAATTTAGGGTTTTAATACAACACATATTTATTACTTCAAACATTATTTTTAGTGAATTTGAGCAGAGACTGCATTTTATTTCAAACAATATCCATCATATCAGCCTTATAAACCATTTTAAAGCTTCAAACTCATAACATGGTTATTAATTTGAGACTTTTAAATTTGTGATATTTCATACAAAATGACTGTTTGCATCTGCACAGAATGAAATTTGTTTTCATCTTAACTGTACAGATAGATGTTGCCTTATTCTATAAATAAACTTTTAGATCTGTAGATATTTTATATATTGATAAAATATGAAGTGGACAATAATGTGAGATGCAATGTATTTATTACATAAAATGTTAAGATGAATAAATTGTAATAAATAAAATAGTTCATACCTAAAACTCGTCCACTGTCTGTTTCAATAGTAACTCCAACAGGAACTTGGATTTCCAGTGGACCACCATTCTTTCCAATAATGAGTCTTTTTCTAAAATAATTATACAAAATGGAAAAAAAATGGAAAATATATTTTTTTTTTTTTTTTTTTACACGTGTGTGGCAAAGAGATATTTTTATGTAAAAATTACTTTAAACAGTGCAAAAATTAAAATTTAATAAAATGTCTTAGTTTTATCATTCAATTTGATCTGAACAACAGTATAGTTTGGGAACTGTTAAATTGTAATATTTTTAGTGATGAAAGTATAAAACTATGAGAAGATATGTTTTAATATTTATTACTTCTAGAATAGCCTTTTGTCTTTCAATTCTAATTGGTATAGCTGTTTGAAAAAACTTAGAAAATTATTGACAATAATGAAAAAAAAAAACTTAAAATTGAAAATTTAGTGTAAGATTATTAAATAAATTTACTTCTGTAATGTATCTTGCTAAGAATTAGAATGCAGTGTCATTTCAACTGTTAAAGTAACCAATATTTCCTAAGATATTTAGTCTTAAAGATACACACACAAAGAAAATAATAATAATATTTGATGCTCAAGAAAATAGAGTTTATAAACTTACGAGCTATCCTTTCCAGTTTCACTAAAGTATCTTTTTGATGGATTTTTTTGTTTCATATTTTTGAGGGTTAGCTTCTCATTTGCCTGAAAATAAATATCGCCTCCATTTCCTCCAATTCCTCCCAAGCGGGGTAATCCTTGACCTCCAGCCCCACTTTTTAGATAAACACGTAACGTATCAATAAATCCACTTTGATGGAGCTAGAATGGAAAAAGATTTTATTCTAATTAGTGACTTTAAAAAACGTATATTGAAAAGAACTTTTTGAAAGCATTTAGAAGAATGCAGGCATAATTTTTGAGATGAGGAATTATTATATGCTTTGCTATTCAGCTATGTTCATCTTAGTGGTTATACTCATAACATTTCTGTCATTTTACACTCCAGCTTCCTTTGAATTTGGCAGCCATTTTGAAATTTCAATCCAAATTCTTTATCCAATCTACATTGTTATCATTCCATTTCCATGATTAACTCCTATCAATTAATGCTTGCCAGTTTTATTCACTTTTGTATCACTTGTCCGTTTCTTTCACTGAACTAGATTATGTAAATTATCAGCACTACCAGATCCAGGAACTGATATGATTCAACCAACATATCAATCATCTAGGCTGTCTCTTGGCCAATCTAGTATTAGTACTAGAGTAGACCAATATTTGTACTGCAAATAATTATCCATATAATAATAATAATTTCTGATCTTAAAAATTCTGACAAAAATTATCAAATCAGTACAGATATGATACAATACACTGATTGGAAAAACTCCATCAAAATCTGGTATGAATAATGAACCATTTCACATTCTTCTGTAAGTATAGAGAGCTGAAGCTAATTCCAATCAGTTTAGCTATTTGAACATCAATCCATTCCAAAGGACACAAACAGCTGTAGAAAGACCAGAACATGCCACTAGTTGAAACTACAGCTATACACTCTCTACAGAGATAGAAAGATTTTCTGATGATACAAAGGCTGACACGCTGTGACAATAACAATGATAAGAACAGTATTCCGAGTAAATCAGCACCAATTCATGTTAATTATTCGTTAAGTATAGTACAAAAAAGAGATAGCAGTCAGAAAAACATATAGGTACCTCCATGAGATCGCTAAAAAAGAGCATAGCGTGACAAAAAAGACGCCAAACTTTATCGTCTAAATATTTATGATATTATTAAGAGGAAAAATCAAAGTATTTTGGGGGTATTTTTTTACATTTTTTAATCATTCCTAGCACATCAAAAATTTTCATTAAAAATCTTGTTTTTTTAGTCAGCAAAATTGACAGATAATCAATCATGTCAACCATTTTTTTCCATTTTATAAAAAAAAAAAAAAATGAAAATCTCAGCTTGAAATTCTTTTAAAAATCAATTATAATTTTTTCAAACCTTATTTTAAGAAAATCAGAAATTATAATGTTTATTTAAAATATTTTGAGACAAGCATTAATTAGTTTCTGCACCGAAAAGATGTACTTTGAAAATAAAACAAAGCAGGTCATAACATTTTGCATCACTTGACAGGTGACGAAAGACATTTTCATGACATATTGACAGCTTACGTGAGGATAATTTATTCTACGGAAGGAGAGAAGTGAAATTATTTAGATTTAAGTGAACATATTATTTACCTTGTTATTTTTAAGGAAAACTTTCAGCGCTTTAATTTTTTTTTGTACTTAGTTTTCACCTTTACGATGCTTTATGGAAAATATATTATAAAGAAATTAAAATAAGACAGTTGAGAGTGAGATTAAATTTCATAAGAAAGATATCTAATTAATTTATAGGTACCTTTCTTATGAAATTTTATCAGAAGTGTACATAAAATACAAATTTAAATTTCATAAGATGATACTGATACTTGTAGGTACCCTTTTCAGTTGAAATTGAAAAATCAAATAAACTTCTCCACACACTTTGCAAAAATAAAGGCCTTAACAGTGGAGAATAATGCTTAACTCAAATAACGCAAGTTAATTTTATTCTTGCTGATCTTCCATACTTTATAATTACAGCCGTATTATAAACACAAAATTACATTTCTTAATTACTGCGGGTCTTCTGATTGGTCAAAATGATGCAATTTACAATGCGCTAAAAAAAATCTATCTCAAAAGGACATTTACAAAATTGAATGTGGCTTTTAACTAATTCTATAATATTTTAACAACTTAAATGTAAAAATCTATTATAATTAAAGAAATAACAAATAATTGTATTAAAAATTCAGTATTTAAGTTAAATACTAGACAGAAACTCAATCCATGTAACGTTTTTTTATTGCATGCATGATACTTCTAGTCTTCCGTAGATTTGATTTGCAGCCGTATTATTGACACAAATTATATATTTTTCATATACTGGTGTTTGTTAGTTTGTAAGAAGCTTTGGAAATTATAATCTGTAAATCTATATCTACTTAATAGCAACATTCATTAAATTGTACAAACTGTTCCCTAATTTTAGAACATTTAATGTAAAAGTAATAAAATATTTCAGAAATAAGAAATAATTGTTTTAAAAATTCATTTTTCATCAAAATATCTTTTTGCTTTTAGACAATATGATCCATTAAAATAAATAAAAGCAATTAAAAGTTTTTGAAATTAAATAATATTTTTGTTTTATTGAGTTTTGTATGTTACAATTTAAAGATGATTTTCAGGTATTTGGTTTCCTCAAAACCTTGTGCTAACTAATATAATCACTGATCTGCCCAAAATTGAAATTATAGAGTTTTTGTACAATTAGTTATGGGGAAGGTAATACATATGAAAAAAAAAATATTGCCATGACTTTAAAAAAGGAAAACATAAGTTCCATCATTTGTGAATAGTTTCTGAAAGTTTCATTAAAATCCGACAATTATTTTTGCAAGATTTTCAAAATTAATGTCTGTCATACAGAAAAAAAAACGCGCTAAAATTTTAGATGTTGACACGAAGAGAAACAAGGTTTTTCAATCAAAATTTAGAATGTTCTAAGAGGGAAAAATTTTTTAAAATAATTAAAAAAATATTTTGTTCTTTTCTCTTAATAATAACAAATATTTAGATGCTAAAACTTTGTTTTCGTCAAGTTTGGCGTCTTTTTCATCATGATGCTTTATTTTTAGCGATCTCACGGAGGTACCTAAAAGTTTATTACTCCTCTTAATCTTAGTAATAACTTAAGTGAAGTCATTGGGTTTCAAGTGCTGTATTACGAACCCAACAATAAGTGTTATTATATGAACACGAAACATTAAGCATAATCTCGATGTCTTACCAAAGGATATTAGAGTTTATGCTCATACATCTAGCAAGTAAATCAAATAAATATCCTCATTACTTACTATTTTACTCTTATTTGGAATATAATAACAAAATACTCGGCTTAACCAAACCATGTTTTATTTGTGGTCGCAACCATTTTACATTAAAGAGTTCCAATTCATGCAAAGGGAGATAATAATTAAACTTCCGTCAAACAAAGTTAATTGAAAACCGAATGATTTAAATATTCAGACGGCACAAATTTGACTAACTTTAATTGCAATTATTCTTACATTGCTGATTATTTTAAATTTATATATCTTAAAGAAAAACTGCAACAATATATTAACTGAATAATTTCAGAGAGACATTTTACGAAGGAAGTGCTATAAAATTGAATCAACAAACTTACACACGGTGTAAACGAAAATGGTTTGTTTTTAAAATTTTGAATTAACTTAATTTTTAAATGGTACTCTATTTTTACTCCCACTTTTTTCCTAAATTCTATTCTTTCCTGCTACAATCAAAATTAAATACATCTTCTAAATGCCAAAGTAGTAATACATTTTTAATTTCAGGATAATGTGCACTTAATTACAAATTAGAAATAATTACATTTTTAAAGTTTTTAAGCTAATGAATTCGTTCCTTTTTTTAAGTTTTGAGTACATGCAGTGCAGACCATTTCTCAAAACATTTAGTTTAAAAAAAGATAATTAGAAATTGCTTAGCCTAATTTTCTTTCATCCAAAATATGAATAGCAATTACTATTTTTTTAGTCGGTCGTGGACATTTATTTGAAAATAGTGTTGCAAATTGATTTTTTTAACCGTATATGAATTTCACATATTTTTATTATTTTTTTTCTTCTTGTTTCAGGCTCGAAATAGTGAAAAAGCTATGTGAGTAATTCAAAATAAAATATTTTATGATTTTACCTACCAATTTATTTTACTTAACTTGTGATCCTGCCATCATTTTTTTTTAAAATGTTATTGTTCAGACCAGTTTCAGGGAAAAAAAATCAGAAACACTGAATTGAATAGTAATACTTAATTTTATTTTATTCATTTTAGCTTAAAGTTTTACTACAGTTTTTGTCTTTATTTTATTGTCATTTTTTATATTTGTTTCCAGTACACATTTTTAAAATAATGCTGTTAAATTTTTGAAAAGAAAATAAGGATACGAGACAATTTCATAATCCATTGATGAAAATTCTAAATTAGTTAAGTAAACTAAAAGTTCAGAAAATTAAACCACAACAATTGTTTGAGGAATTTTAATTTATCTAATTTAACAAAATTACACCATTCATTTTTTCTCTGGATTCTTGCCTTATCACCATTTGAAATAATTTAAAAATTAACTGACCCAGTGGAAATTCCACAGTGCTTTTTACAATCAATTTTTTTGTAATTATTTTGCTAATATATAACAAAAGAAATTGGAATTTATGGTTTGTTAAAGGTTAATCCATTCATCTGTAGTTGTCTGAAACAAACAAAACTTAAAAGACAATATTCCTTGTAATTTTCCTTTCTGACTTTTCCAACCTATCTACTTACCTTTATCCAACCAACCACCTTCCTTGGAACCAATGCCCATTGATGTCAATAGCATTCTGGATAATTGCCCTCCAGTGGAATTATCTATATAGTAGTTGAAATCTGTCATGTTTTTCTTTTACAAATATAGTTTGTGCACACCATGTCTAATCATCTAGGTTCAGGTGGCTGAGTTTTGAGTTCATGTTTGTCTTTTTAAACTGGTTGTCGACCACAGCTAGAGTGTATTCGTCTCTATCCCATTACTAGGTTGGCTGTGTGTAAAGCAACAAAGTTATGGCAAGTTAATTCCAAGTTTATCAAATTTTGGCCTTGGACCTTCTTTAATGGAGCAGATATGTTTCAGTTTTTATTTTCTTTTTGGAGGACATGCATAAGAGTTTTGTCTCTTTACAGAGAAATTAATTTAAGAAAATATTATAGTATTTTAATTTTTTTTATTTTTACATAAAGCATCTTCGAAAGGTAAATAAAAGTCAATAGATTATTAGATAATTGCGGAAGATATGTTCATTTCTAAAAATTACTAGGTAGTTAAAAGCCCAAAAAAATGCGTTCACTTAGATTTCATAAATTTATTATGTCAATTCTGGTCAGCCATACTAGCTGTCATCGCTTCATCACTCCATCATCCATCAATCATTGCCTCAGAAACCAGACCAATCATTAACAAATAGTTGTATATTACTTTTTTATGCTATAAGTAATATTTATTTCAAATCAGATTAATTTAACTTTAAGTTTTCTAATTTTATTCAAATAATGTGTCAGAAATATATATATTTTTGGAAGAGTTTTAAAATCAATGAATTTGTCTTGTTTACAAATTTCTTAAAAATTAAGAAAGTGGCTGCTCTTAAGAAATTGAAATTAAATTTGACATTCCAATCTATATTTTCAATCCCTGCACAAACTATTTACATTTTCCAAAATCATCATGTTTCCATGTAAATGTACATGCTGAACTCGAAATAACAATTATGATAAAACCTACTGTTTTGGAGTTATCAACAAGAAAAATTCAGACTCAGTCATGGTCATTTGTCTGCCATTACTGCTTTGTGTAATTAGATTCACTGCAGATCACTTCGCACAATCATAACTTTTTGGCCTTTTTTGCTTTTACTTATCTAAATTACTGCACATTATCGTAAAGCAATGACAACAGCCTTTTAACTGCTCTTACTCATCTTCTTTCAACTGTTGTTTTTCTTATAGTAAAGCTTTCTTTTTAAATAAAAAAAAATTAATAGAACCCTAAACTTAACCCCTAACCATAACCCTTTGTAAAGAGCATGATTATGTACAAAATAAAAAAAGAAATGCTAGAAACAAAATAAGGTTTTATGTATTATTTAAGTTGTTTCATATTTTTTTTTTTAATTTATCCGCTTTTCTACACAGAAAGAAAGGGTTTTCTGTTAAAAATAAAACAACACTTGACACTGTTCTGTTATAAATAAAACTACACTCATCAAAAAAAAGAATCATCCACGTGTCATTGCTTTATGATAGTGTGCAGTAATTTAGACAGTAATGGCAGGCGAATGACTGTGAGTGAGTCCAAATTTTTCTCGTTGATAACTCCAAAACGGTAAGTTTTATCATAATTTAATTGTTATTTCAAGTTCAGCATGTACATTTACATGGAAAGATGATGATTTTGGAAAATTTTAGTGTGGGGATTAAAAAGCAAATTTACCAAATTTAATCCTTTAATTACAGCTAAAATAAAATCTTAAATGTTTTTTCATTATTAAAAATTCATTTCAAACCTTAGGTATTGAAAATTTATGCCGGAAAAGTGGAGGTACCTATCATATGACCTTTACATAATAATGTCATATTTAGCCTTTCATAGATGAAAAAAGGGAACAAATTAAGTAAAAAAAAAAAAAATTATTTTAAAAAGAAAATAGTGTAACTGTTTATTAATCTTTTCAATTTTAGATTTGTAAATTTCGTTTCGACTTAATTACTATATCACATCCAGGAAATACAGAATTTTACACCGTTTTAAACTGTTATAAGATATTATGCTTAAAATTTTTAATAAATGAAAAAAATTCTTGTAAAAATTCATTATTCATCGGAAAAATTTTATTTTTTCAGATAATAGTGTCCGTAATATAACTTATTTACAAAAACAATTACTAGCTTTTAATAATATAGTTTTATTGCATTCATTATTTTTCAATTTTGAGCAGATTTTCAGTTAGAATAGTGCAAGTTTGAAAAAAAAAAAAATAATAATTAGATAATTTACAATCTCCAAGGAGTCCTACTTTTAACGAATAAATAAAAATTCAGGAGATAGGATTTTTGCAAAATTATTGCATGAAATTAAGTAAGTGGGGGTAAGATATTTAAAAAAAAAAAAAAAGATTCAAAAATACATTCATTTGTGAATAAGTCCTGAAAATTTCATTAAAATTGGTCAGTTATTTGAGTTTTTTACAAGAATTTCCAAATCAATGTGTTTTCAATGGAAAAAAGTGCAAAATCATCAAATATTGGAAATAGTAAATTTAACTTATTAGCTGGAAATTAAAGCTAAAATAAAAGCTTCAATAAAGATATTTTCCTTTTTATAAAATTAATTTTAAACCTTAGGTTTCTGTGGAGGTACCTACTTTTAATGGATAAATTTATCTAAATATTACATGAGGAAATATTTTATCCTCTCCTCTTTAGGACCACACTGGCACGATGGCGGGCTGCACAAATGGGACTCAATCGAGAAAAGGTAAGTTGAATAATAATCTTCTAAAGAGAAAATTAATCTTGAAGTTTTTTTGTTTTTTTTTGTTTTTTTTCCAAATCCAACCATTTTTCTTCATAATTTCATTTTAACTTTTCCTATTTTACTGTCTTTTTTTAACACAAAATGAATTATAACTGAAAATTCACTTGTTAAATGATTGCTAATCTATTGAATATTATTAATTAAAATAGATTTGAATTAAAAGTAAAAATAACTTGAGAATCTCATTTTTTATCAGATTTTAACAAAACATTGATTTGGTAAAATTAGATTTAAAACAATTTATTATTTTTTTATATTCACATTAAATATATTTAACAATTTTATTGACAAAACTGATTTTGTTGATATTTACAGCATTATGAAAAGTTTAATGGTAAATTTATAATATTTTTTCATTACTTTTATAACTAATCAAATTTTTATAATTTCTATATTAATTTTCAATAACTTATCTTCATTTTGAGAAATACAAATTGTATTTAACAGTTGGTCTCTCTTTGTTTTTAAAATGAATTTGTTTTTGTTTATTCTTTCACAATCTAATGTTTGTAAAGAAACTAAAAAATCTACATAAATTTAAAATTTGATAAAAAATGAACAAATTAGATTCTCATTATAGCATATACATTATTAAAACATATTCATTCTATTAATAAATTTCTGATAAAAAATTTTTATTGCGAAATTATAGATACTATATATTTAGTGAGCGGTACCAACATAAATATAATTTTTATCTTTATAAATTATAATTAAATTTTATTTAAGCCACATGAAATTATTAATCTGAAAATTTTCAGCTTTTAAGCATGTATAATTATTAAAGATTTTATATCCTTTAAATAACAAATAGAACAAAGCATTTTTCTGTTAAATATTTGTGTGTATCATGTTTAATATTATGTCTGTGCACCATGTATAAGTAAAAGTCAATGTACCAATTAGCCAGTTTAAGTAAAAGTCTGAGTTAAAGTATTAAGCAAAGTCCTCTTATGTCTTATCTATTTCCTGTTAAAAAAAAATCACCTTGATAATTTCTTAATTTGAAAAATTTTGTATTTACATTTAATCTGCTTTCTTCATTTCCTTTTTCTTGGTGGACAAGTTGAATATTTTTATGAGGCCAAATTTTCATCTCCCTCTAACCTTCCATAACAGAATGTTTTTTTAAAAAATCATATTTTAAAACTTAAAAATTTGAAATAATTCATTGCTCACTAAAATTTATTTGGTAAATTGAAATGAAAAAAATAATTGTTTTTTTTTTCTCATCCAATAAATTTTATTTAATGAGAACAAGAGATTATTATGTTTTACTTTGAAATTTAATATAACTTTAATTCTTGAGCAAGCTACAATATATATTGCCTGTAAATGATTCTATTTATGTTCATGTACAGGTCTAAGTCACTTTCACTAAATTAAATATCAGAATCTTTACTTTAATTTTTAGAATTTGTGTTTTTGTTAATAACAGCATGACAATGCAAAACAATGATTAAATTAATCAGGTCTCAACAGTTCACTTAACATGTATTTGTAACCAGCTGAATAGATTAAATTAATCCATTTTTTTTACTAGTAACAGAGATTATACCACCTGATACTGTCAGTTCCAGATTTTTCTCATCAGCTTGTTTTCAATCAAATGTCTCCCGATGCTGTCATTCAGGCATTTCCGCCTCTTTCCAGTACCCATAATACACATGTAGACTTTACTTGACCTTTTTCTTTTGATACTTTTTCTTTTTTACTAACGTTATACAGGGTGCAATGGATAAATTGGTGTCTAAATTTTGCAAAAATTGAAAATAACAATCATTTTAACAGATAAATTTACCACAATTACCCCAAAATATCTTGAAATACTAAAGAGTAAATAAAATTCAATAAATTTGGCGTTGGCTTCAACCATGATTGTCAGATAACTTTGGAATTTCCTGTTGGTGAATGCTACCATAATCTTTGCCTTTGGTTCATCTTTGGTGTTACAAGGAGTTTTGTTGATCTCTCTCTCAACTGCGCCCCAGACATAATATGTCTGGGGCACAGTCGAGCAGTTTATAATCAAGGGGGTTGCAGTCTGGGAAGTTAGATGGCCAGATGTAAGTAGTGATGTGGTCATAGAAATTGACAGCCATGACTGGGTTTTTCTGCTTTTGTGGCATGGTGCAGAGTCCTGTTGCCAGACATAGGGTTTTCCAGAAGCACTATCTCCTCAAAGCACTTGAGACTGAGGCCCTCACCAACAAATTCGGGAGTTCTTTTCTTATGAGAACAAGTGAGTTTTTCGACCTGCCATATCTTTGTAATCATTATTAAACTCAATCAACTCTTTCTGAATCCTTTGCACTGTCCTCAGATGGATATCCAAACACTTTGAAATGTTTGTATTGGAGCTTTTGGTGCAAATGCCAAGCAGTACAATATGCTGTTTCCAAATTTTTGGTAGATTGAATTGGTGTGCTTTTTTTTTTTTCACAGACACTACTATACTGTGCAATCAGCAAAATCAGAAACAAACAATATACATGCGTGAAATTAAAAATATAAAATGACAATTTACCCACCTCACCCTGTATAATGTTTACAATTAAAAATTACTAGCTGAGAAAACTTCATTCCATTTGAAGATCTGAATCATTGATGGTCTCTAAATTCTTATTGAACAAAATAAAAACTTGATTGTAATTTGAGATATCAGTTTGCAAGGCTATAAAATTTTCAATAAGTCTGACTTGTGGCTGTGAAAAATTTAAATTTCTACACTTTTTTATCATAATAGCTTATAGATTATTATTACCTAATAAACCAAAAGTATTGTTGTGAAAATGACACAATATTTGCTCAGTCAATATCTGATGGTTCAGTTGCTAAATATGCCATATATATGAAATGAGTGTCTGAAAGATCCAAACTTGTAAAATACTTTAAATGTATTGCAATATCAGAAATGTACTGACACTTAAGAAAGATAATTGTAAAAAAGAACTTGTAAAAAATATGGATGACATGCAGATAATTTTATGATTTATTAATTTTTTTTTTTGTTTTTCAGGAGCGCCGTCCTTACTTGTCTTCAGAATGTGATGATCTACCTAAAGCAGAAAAATGGCGACGACAAATTATTGGTGAAATATCTCGAAAAGTTGCACAAATTCAGAATGGTATGTGATCATTATTAATTTTAATAGATTGTTGCATTATAATGTTATGGAAAAAGAAATTAAATTTGTCATTGCACACTATTTTTATACACCTTCAGTGAGCTTTACTTTTAAACTTAATATAAATTTCTGTTTTTTAATTTTTAAACAAGCAGCAATACATATTGCCTGAAATCAATCTTAGTAACTTTCATGTATACATCATAATCTGAGTCCCTAAATTCTACATCAGATACTTCATAAAAATATTTTACTATTTTTTGTGCTTCCTTTTTGTTGTTTATCATAGCTTTATACATTGCCAAAAAGATTACAATTGATTTCCTAAACATGGTTTACATTTTTTTGAATTCTTGCAGCTGGATTGGGAGAATTTAAACTCAGAGATTTAAATGATGAAATCAACAAATTGCTCAGAGAGAAAGGTCATTGGGAAGACCGTATCAAAGAACTTGGTGGTCCTGATTATAAGGTAAGATAGACATTTGTTTTTAATTAATACAACTTCTTTCTCTTTAAAGTAAGTACTGACAAATATGTCATTCTTCGCGAAAAGATATTTTAAAACCTTTTGGCTGAAGAGAAGATCTTGTCCATTTGTCTGTTGTGATGTTGAAGATATCCCAAGTGTCACCTACACTTACCTCCTAACCCAGGTGAATTCCTGAATACAATTTTTTTTTTTGTGGCATTAATTTCACCTTTCGTTTTTCTTATGAACATACACCAGGCCTTTCCCAGTTTCTGTGCACATGAACAACTGAGACATAATCTGGGTTTTTTTTTTTTCGTTTTTTTTTTTTTTCTTTTCTCGAGTCAGTGAAAATTTGAAAGAGGCTCTCAGGGTATTTCTGTGTTTTAAAACTAGTGCTTACTGCCATTTCCAGTCTTCCATAGACATAGTAGCAGACAACATGTCCTGTTTTGTGACATGTTTTTATTGTGTCATTAGGGTTTGTCTGTTTTGCAGAGTATCCACTTGAAACCAAAATGGCAGCACCCATGAGTAATCACTGTCAATTATTTCCAATAAATGGCAATTCCTTATTTTTTTAAAACAGGCCAGCACAGCCAGGTAACAATGCTATAACAATACATTAGTGAATGTTTTAAGAAAGGATAAATCATTTTTCTTTTACTCTTTAATGTAAACTTTCCTTTCTATACTAATCACTTACGAACACAAAGATTAATGAAAATTAAATTGTTGCATTGCCTTGTCAAGACACTCATTAACTTGTTTGTTGTGTGTGTCAATACAACCTGTGTGTATGTTGTCCAGACCTTTTTGTTCCTATTGTACAATAATAAGAACAAAATACTTTATGTATTCAGTCATTTAGCCTTACCCAAACTCCCAGATCTAATTAAACCAATAGAAATTGTTAATTTGCTACTCCTGTTACCATTTATGATATTAAAGTATAGATGGCTATGCAGATTGAGTAAACAACAAATTACCACTGGTTTAAGTAGTCTGAAAGAGTTGCATTTTGTGGAACTTGCTGATGATCACTTTGTGACCTAATCTTGCTAAGTTGCTTGAAGCCCATTCCAGAATTGTATTGTATATTATGGCTCAGAATAGATGAAGGAAGCAAAGAAGTAAAGCTGATTTGTTTCATGTAGACAATTGCATTCCTTTTACTAATTGATACCTACTGAATAAGTGACTAAAGATGTACTTACTTAGCTAATAGGATTATTGCTTGTATTTGTCATCTTTTTGTATGCTTGACTTTTCACAGATAATCATTACTAACAATGAGTAAGGGCCTCCTAAAATTCTTACAGATTAATGAAATACAGCATATTGATTCCTTAACTGCCAATATCTTATGTTTGAAAGAATGAGTAGTACAAAACAAGTAAATTAGAACAAAAAAAAGGTAGTATTCACCTAATGAAGTGCAAATTTGATCAAGTCCTTTTCTCTCAAACAATACTAACTGAAACCATGGGAAAGAGACCTGCAGAGCTTTGCATCCAAAATTCAACCTTCTCTTCTCATCGCACTTATAAAAAATGAAACAATTTAAAATAAAAATGAAGCAGATGATAATGGGGGCATAAAAATGCCATTTTGAGATAAATTTATGCAGTTTCTATCAAGTTGGTAAATATAGTAATTGAAACCAGAAACAGATATTTTATCTTGGATTTTTAATGACATAATGACTCAATCCAGAGAGGCTGACAAAAAAGGTGTGTGCTTAAAGGATATCTAATATTGTAAAAGATAATGGAATCATAGAGGTAATTATAAACTGATTGTAAAGCCCTCCCTTTTTCTCCATGTACTCAGCAATTCAACACAAATGTTAAAACCTGTTAAATGATTCCAAGTGGACAAATAGCCATACAAACAGGGCTTATTATATGCTGTGGTGACTGTTTAACTATTGGCTGAGATGGCCAGTCAGCAATTGCTTGTTCCTGATTGGTTAACTATTCTTGATTGAAGTTATTTGTTTGTTACAGGCTGATTTCCCGTTGTGAAAACCTTATGGTTCTTTTTACTGATTAATTGGCACTGGCCCACTTGGTGTTTGGCTGATCATGCTTTGTGAATACATATCAATAACTACTTATCAACCACAAACAACTTCTATCAGTGGAGAAAACAAGTTTAGTTTGAAGTTGAGTTTCTTTGCTTTCTAATAATACTTTCATTAACATTTGGTAGGATAACTGACTACTGCCTTTTGATCACTTTCCATGATAATCTGATTAGCATACTTTTGGTATTATATAGTCATCTAACACTTTCGCCCCAGCCCCTCAACCTCTGGCGTCTTACTCTCAGGGTTGAGGTGTCTACTCGGTCCTAACCAAACTTAAGGGAGTGGCCATAGATCCCCTAAGCATCCGTAGATTATTCGACCTGTCTGCTGTTTTAATCCTGCTTCCTGCCCACGTTGTGATTTGTTTGATCCAGAAAGCAGAAGTGATGTCTGTCCATTCACGGTCAACTGAAGATGTAGACACGGCTGGGGAGTCTGCGCTAAGAAATTTTGAATGCAGCAAAAAAAAAAGTTATTATCAACAGAAAGCCGGACAAATATCGATTCAATGGTTGAATTGGTAATGTTTTTTATATAGCAGAAAAGAATAGTATAGAAGAGAAATGGGTTACAGAAAAGAAAAGTAAAAAAAAAAAAAAAACTCATACACTGGATTCTAGACAGAAAGAGAATGTGTATGTGATTATCTTGTTAAATCGTCTCAGAACGATATATGACTCTTGCGATGGAGGGATAAAGATTTCTGTGTGGGGATTAAAGTTATAGTGGCGTTCCTTCTCCCAACGGGTCAATTCTCTCTTCTCTCTTCAAGAATTTTCTCCCATCTGTCTTTTTCAGCATATCTATGTGTTTATATAGATAAACCCGGCTGGTTATAACTGACCCTCGGCCCTACTACTTCGCACACGATTATCATGGAGTTCTGGCTGCTTCAACCAAAATCATGTGAATTCCGAAGTTCCTTCTAGCTTACTCAGCTCTATTTCAATTTTTAAGCAATAAAAGTTATTTCGACCATTTCCATTGTCTCCTGATGACCAATTTCTGTCCTAGATGAGATTTCCCCATCAGTCAACAAAATGTTCCGATTTAATTTCGCTATTCAAATCTACTCCAATTTCACTAAAAAAAAAAATATGTGTATGTGTGTTTCCCAGACTCTCTCTGTCACAGTCATTGATACAAAATAATAATTGAAACAATGTTTTCTAATTATCAATTTTTTAACTTCATTTTATTTTTTATTTTTTTGTTTTTAGCGTGTTGGTCCAAAAATGTTAGATCATGAAGGAAAAGAAGTTCCAGGAAACAGAGGTTATAAGTAAGCAGATAAACTTTTGTCTAATTAAAAATTGTTTTTACTTTTATATTTTTTCATAATCTTTGACTAGATCTAGACTTTCATTTGGATGTCATGCATAGCATCCAACACATTGTTGTCTAAATTATCATCTGTATACAACCATTTTCTTAGATTACTGGTTAAAAATGGTTCCAAATGAATGAATGCTTCAAATCTCAACCTTTACCACTCTGCACTATTCACTACTTTCCTTTCAAAGCTTCTCTACTGCACTACTTAAGTCATGGTCATTTTCTGTTAACATAGGATATGAGAACACAACAGCAAAATTAAAAAAAACAAAATAACCTCTATTTAAGGTTAAAGAAGACAATTCTTTATCAGACTGGTGCTATAAAATCACAACTAAAGAGTTTTAACAAATAAAACCCATTTCACTTGGACACTTTCAACAACGGCAGCAATAAAAATGAATAGTACATGAAACTAGAAGAGAAAATAATGCTATAATGAAGCTGTTAACTTTACACAGTACCAAAAGCAAAAAGATTGGAATGAAACTCCCATCAGTATTACAAAGAGCTATAATGTTTAGTAGACTCAACAAGTTTAATTTGTGTGGAGAAAATTGTGAAAACGGCTTACCTTGGAAACGCCCACGAATCTGTGCGTTGTGCAAAATCCAGCTGCTCAGTGGTAAAAAGAACCAAAATGGCGGCACCCATGTTTTATGCCAGACAGTCTCGGACAGTTAGCACGAAATCTTGTGGTCTCGTCATTTGCATGCGAATTATGGTCAGTTCTCGGTTGTATAAAGGAAATGCGTTTTTTTTTCTTTTGCTTTTTTTTTTTTTTTTTTTTATTTTATTTGCTATTTTGGCAATGGACAAGTTTGATCTAAAATTGATCCAAGAATTCGACAGCTCCCCCACGTGCCCGACTGTCGTCGGTTTGAGAAGGCTGAACGTGTTTGCAGGGTGTCCAAAATAAAAGAACCTGCACTGGTCATCCCACCGAGACTCACAAGGGAAGCCTACGCCGTATATCAACAACTCTGGGACAATGCTGACCTAGAGATCAAGAGTGCCCTATATACGCCCTTTGGAATAGACCCCTTCATCGCTTGGAAACAGTTTGTCAGATGACGGCTTGAACTGAGTAAGACAGTGGATGTCTACCTGGCCGATTTGCGAAGGCTGGCGGTGCTATTTGGTGGAGCAACGGACTGCATACTGGGATGCGCCTTCCTGAGAGGACTTCCCGACAACAACAGTCGGCTCCTGCGAGTGTCTTCAAGATTGGACACACTGGCAATCGATGAATTGCTAGCCAGGGCCCGAAACATCTTGAAAGACACAGAACAGGTCGCGGCAGCTGTGAGAACGCCAAAGACACCACAGGAGTGCTACAAGTGCAGTGGACCAAACCATTTCTCTAGAGACTGCCAGAAGCCGAAGTGATGCTGGAGGCAGGAGTAGCCGACGGACACGAGCATGGCTACGCTGTTATCGCTGCAATGCGTTACACCGTGCAGCACAGGATTTCTCGAGAAACGAGTCCAGGGACAAGGTGCTGTCGCAACCCTTGCCCCCTCTCGGTCAGTAAATGCGGCATTGCCTGTTGTCAACGTGAGGGTTGATGGTAAACAGTGCTTGGCACTCGGCGACACTGGATTCAGACAATTGACGGAGTGTCTTGGGCCTGTTGTGGTGTCGGGACTGTCAATCCTCACAGATGGCGGGGATCATACCAAGGTCGACGTTTTGGTGGCTCGTCGGAGGCCCCTCGGTTACGACCTGCTGCTTTGCATTAGTGAGCTGGATTTCGATGTCTCCTTCAATTCCAACGAGAGGGTGTGGATCACCAGGTAGAAATGGGCCCAAAAAGACCCACCAGTTCAGTTACACAACAAGGTTGCAGAGTACAAAGTGCCCGATGGCATCAGAGGAAAATACCAGAAAGAGCTTCAACAGTGGATTGCGAATGGCTGGTTGATTCCGTACCCCCAGGAAAGACTGGGACCCCCCCAAAGGGTTTGATTCCCTTGATGACAGTTGTGCAGGAGCAGAAACAGAAGGTACGTCTGGTACTCGAGTATTGTGAATTGAACGACTTTGTGGATGCTTTCACTGCCGATGCAGAAGTGTGCACACAGAAGCTGAGAGCATGGCAGTAGCAAGGATTCAATGTGTCACTTCTGGATCTGTGAAACGCATATCTTCAGATTCACATCGCCGAAGCGCTGTTGCCATTTTTTATTTTTAAGGGCCAACACTTCTGTCTTACGCGGCTAGGATTTGGGCTAAATGTGGCGCCACTCATTATGAAATCCATTATAGACGCCATCGCATCGCAAGACCGCACAATTGAAAGTGCCACATTAGCATACGTTGATGACATTTTCATCAATGACAGTCTGGTTTCTGCATCGTGTACGACACCACTTTTCTGATTACGGTTTGGTGTGCAAGGACCCGCTGCAACAGAGATGGAGCAAGAATTCTTGGCTTGCAAGTCTGGGAACAGAATGGCACCCTCCGATGGAAACAAGGAAGTCAGATTCCGGAAGTCCCTGATGTGTTGACCCATCGGCGCGTATTTTCGTTATGTGGGAAACTTGTTGGACATTTCCCCGTGTATGGATGGCTCGCTGTGGCAGTTGGGGAAAATCGTGAAAACAGCTTACCTTGGAAACGCCCACGAATCTGTGTGTCGTGCAAAATCCAGCTGTTCAGCGGTAAAAAGAACCAAAATGGCAGTGCCCATGTTTTATGACAGGCGGTCTCGGACAGTTAACGCGAAATCTTGTCTCGTCATTCGCATGCAAATTATGGTCGGTCCTCAGCTGTATAAAGGAAATGCGTTTTTTTTTTTCCTTTGCTTTTTTTTTATTTTGATTTCTTACCACAATTTGCTAAAAAATAATCTTTTGATAAATAACATTAATAGTAACATTTGATCAATTAATACCAAATGTTTTCTGTATGGATGCAGCTAATTTTGCAGTTACCTGCATTATTTACATGAACTGTTATCTTCATTGCCATATTCACAATGTTTCGACTGTTGTATGTTCAGACCTTCTTCAGGTGATTGGAATTTCTAACCAAACCCTTTATTTCACCCACTGGGGTAGATTGTTTCAGATCCACGTGACATGCCTCTTCCAGATGTCTCAGTTATTTCCCTTTAATTCAACTATCCAAGTTCTTGATTCACCTGGTCTAGTCACTGGATCTAACCAACGTCTTTATCCACTGGGCCATGTGTTGTTGAGGACGTCTTTGTATAAATTTTTGGGACTTACAAATGTCTCAGCAACCTTTTTTTTACTTGAGCTAATATTGCAGTTTTTGTTTTAATTCATTGGTTAGATCCAGTACCTAGACCCAAAGAGTTCAATACAGGGGTCATAAAAAGATAAGAACAAAGACATCCTTTCTCTGACCAATCCTAATTGTTTTATTACCCATTAAACAGAAGAATATATTTGCCACAAGTCTAAGAAAAGTTTGGATTACTACTACACACAAAAGACAATGGTTAAACATCAGAAAACATAAGGAAAATTAATTCCTTTTAATAATATGTGGAAATAACCTCTCTTTGCCTGATGAAGGTCATGAGACTGGAGATACATGTAGCAAAAATATGGAAAATAAAGTATAATATATATTTAAAAAATCCACATTATAACCTAAAACACTTCTGGCTTCTCTCTTCTCTTTAAAATATACACTTTTCTCACATTGGAATAACTATAACCTCTCCCTCGTGTGTGTGTGTGTGAGATATATATATATATATATATATATATATATATATATATATATATATATATATATATATAGTTTTTATAGTACAAAATTTAACAATAGCTAGGAATAAGCAAAATTTGTATGGCATTTTAAAAAGCTAAAAAAGAACAACCAGTTTTATCCCAGCCTTATCAAGTTTATTTCTGGGATATAAAAAGGAAGCATGTAAATTTAATTAATATTAATGATAACAGATGGAAAGGAAGAAAAAAAAAATGAATTTCAAGAAAGCTAGAGTCCAATAACATTCAGACCCAGTAAGCATTCCCTCTGTTTACAGAGGGAAGGCCCACGGGATCTGATATACAAGGCTCTAGAACATTGAGGTGTAATGAGGAGTGTGACCTAGATAAAATTGAGAAACAGTCCACCCTATGATCAAGGAGACAATTCCTGCTATTTATTACATGCTTCAGCATTTGGGTCCAGCTTTAACGAATATTTTTGTCTGGTTTCATGAGGCTTCCTTATTTTCGTGTACTGGTTCTTCTGCCTCTTTAATAATGAAGCTGAAGCCGACTGGTTTCTCACCGAATTAAACTCTGTCCATCCCTGTCTCAAGTTCACCATAGAAAAGGAGTCCAATTCTTGTTTTTCCTTTTTGGAGGTTCTTGTTCATAGGATTAGAGACAAGTTTGTGACTTCTGTACTTAGGAAGGCTACTTTCTCAGGACTTTATACACATTGGGACTCTTTTTGTCCCAGACAACAAAAAGTTAATTTGATTAAGACCCTAATTTATAGGACGCTTATGATTTGTTCTGATAGCTTTCTCTGTGGTGAAATTGACTTTATTAAGATGACACTTTCTAAAAATGGATATCCTTTGGGTGTTTTGGATTCTGTTATCCATGATGTTATTAATAAATTTCATTGGGTTAAGCTGCATTCTGTTAAAACATGTCCAGTTTATTTGCATCTTCCCTTTATTGGTTCAGAAGGTGAGTTTTATCTAGACGAATTTCGCGTGTGATTAATAGCTGTAGATTTTCGGCTATTGTTCAGGTAATATTTGTTATTTGTTCTGTTTTCTCTTCCATTCATAAGGACATTCCACCCCCATGTTAATTCAGTGATTTATAAATATAGGTGTAATTGTGGACTCGACTACATAGGGAGAACATCCCAGCATTTGGATCTGAGAATAAAACAACATTTACCCCCAGGATTTTAAATCTGGATGCCAGGAATAGTCAACTAATCAATACTTCCAGCTCTGCTATTGCTGAGCATGTAATAAATAGCAGGAATTGTATCCTTGATTTTAGGGTGGACTGTTTCTCGATTTTTATCTAGGTCCCACTCCTCATTTCACCTCAAGGTTCTAGAGTCCTTGTACATCAGATCTCGTGGGCCTTCCCTCTGTAAACAGAGGGAATGCTTACTGGGTCTGAATGTTATTGGACTCTAGCTTTCTTGAAATTCATTTTTTTTTTCTTCCTTTCCATCTGTTATCATTAATATTAATTAAATTTACATGCTTCCTTTTTATATCCCAGAAATAAACTTGATAAGGCTGGGACGAAACCGGTTGTTCTTTTTTAGCTTTTTAAAAAGCCATACAAATTTTGCTTATTCCTAGCTATATATATATATATATGAATGAATGTAATCTTTTAGTGAACATACAGTAAATAATTTAAAAAAATATTTTTTTATAGAATTCTATAATTTTAGATTTAACAATATTAATTGCTAAATTGTTATTTCGAGCATCATTCATAGTAAGCATTGTTATTGTCTGATATTTCACATTATGACACATTTGTGAAGTGGGGGCCAAGAAATATATCTTTTAAACAATTATCTGGATATGTCAAACATTTTCTTAGCTGTATGGAATTATTTAAACGGGTGGAAAATGGTAAGTTTGCTGAATTATTATAAATATTAACCTTAGAAAATTATTCAAATGTTTCTCTCTTGATTAGCTTTATGTAGCTATGTCCAGAGGAGGAAATTCAAGTAGAATTAGCATAATGATAAAGAGAGCCTTAGAAAATAGATGCCTTGCTGAAAATGTTGTTTATACAGAAATTGTATAAAGTTAAGAACTTCTATTACAACTTTTCATTGCCCAAAGGATGCTTATTTGACTAGTTAACCTTATAGAGAAGAAAATTTTACAAAAATCTACATGATTGGTTGATATTATAAAAAAATAAGATTGCTTAAACTACCACAGAAATATTTTGATAAATGGAACTGACTAGATATTGTATCAGACTATTTGAAAACTAATGTTAAAATTTAAGTCTAATTTATTGTTTCTTATTATTTTTCAATTTAAAGGTATTTTGGTGCTGCCAAAGAACTACCTGGGGTAAGAGAACTCTTTGAACAAGAGCGTAAGTGATTAAAAATTATTTTCAGACAAGCTAGCAGTATTATGTATCAAAGATACTGTTGTGTAAGAAATTCATTTTAAAACCATTTCATGTAGTTTTTTTTTTTTTTTTTTTTACTGTTAATGAAATTTATATTTTCACTTTCAACCAGAACATTTTGGTTGAACAGTTAATTTCTTTCCATGTATTGTTTGACTATTAAACAAAATTTGTTTTTTTGATCACTGCAGTTTGATTCATTCAGACAATTGAATGAATTCGCTAATTGATGATGCCTCTTCTCAAAGTTTTAGGCATTTAGTGATACAATTAAGACATATGAGAGCTCATTTTCTATTATTGTTACTTTTTATAGATGTTTTTAGTTAAGAGGTAACAGTCACATTTGTAAAAGAACATTTACATGTAGATCACTCATATAAAAAATTCATAACTAGTTGGAGCAGTGAAAATTCAGCAATGTTTAACCTTTGTACCCACAAAAAATGGTATGTCAAAAGGACAGTCTTTCCCTTGACACCACTAATATTTTAACTACTGTCACTCTTTGGCAATGTTTATTGTTTTAAAAAGTGATGATTAGAATTGTAATAAGATTTATGATATATGATGAAATTAAATTTATACATTTCTTATTGTTTTTGAGAATTTACAGCAGAAATATTAAAAATTATTTATTAGATTGTTTATTTGTAAGAATAATTTTATATTTACAACATTCTAAAAAGACTAATACAATTATATTAAAACTAATGCAATTCAATATTTATGATTTATGAAAACAATTCTTTATTTATAAACATTTATATTGTCTTTTTGCAGGCACAAGGGTTAAATATTGCTGAAAATTATATGGGGTATTTTGGCAGTTTAATAATACAAAATAATTGGAATTTTTTAATGATACAAATCAAAATATTATTTTTAGATAATGGTTAATATAATATAAGATTGTGTATGTAATAAACAAAGAGGGTGAGTGAAAAAGTAATGCAGTTTTATTATATAAGTAATAAGGAACACAATCAAGCCTATTGTAATTTAGTAAATGTAAATGTTTATACTGTCCTGAAGGAGGTGATTGCTTCTCTAGTGTTGTTGTGTAAAAGAACTTTATTCATCTCTAGATTTGTTATAAGTCAACTGACTGTTTCTCCTCTTGGTAAGAAATCAACAAGAATAATACCTTGAGCTATGATTTTTCCAAATGATGTGACTTTTATTGACTTCAAGGAATTTAGTGCAGCAGTTAACCCTTTTGGTCCTGTGCTCATCTGTCAGTTGTCTTTGTAAACAGTGGGCACACACTTTTGAATATCCAAGTGATTCAATAATGTTGGGATCACTACCATGGCAAACTCGCAGCTCTGAAGCCAGCTCATTAAAGCATCTGCTTTTTCCTTGTTAGCAGATTTGACAGAAGTTGATGGTTGGCATGCATGTTAAAGCTTGAATTTCACAATTCTTGCTCTATTGAATTCTCATTCACACAACAGGTCCATCTCCACTCATCTTTGTATACATATTTCAGTCTTTGGTGAATGTTTACAAGAGTTTCTTCTTTGGCAACAAAGAACTTTATTACTGCTCTTTGTTTTTTGTAGACTTCCAGTGTGGGTGGCCATTTTTTCAGATTCATATATGTGAAAAAAAGTAATTGATAATTAAAGATTAAGAACGTATGTGCTTTTATATTTGTACTATATTGCAAATAATTTAATTGATAAATGTGCTTCCTATGATAAAATTTGCATTACTTTTTGACTAACGCTTGTATACATTTTAATTTTTTTTTCATAGCTCCTTCTCAACCTCAAAAGACTCGAGCAGATCTTATGAAAGACATAGATGCAGAGTACTATGGTTATCGAGATGATGATGATGGCGTTCTTATCCCGCTTGAACGTGAACAAGAAAAAATTGGTAAACTTTTTTTTTTTTTTTTTTTTTTTTTTTTTCTTTTTATTAGAAACTCCTTTCTTTTTGAATTTCAAACATAACTTCAATTTTAACTTTGGCCCTTCAGTCCAATTTGATGAATCTATATCCATAATTCTAAAAATGTGTGTGTGATTGGATGTTGTTTATGCATTTCCACAGTTTTCATTCAATTTCAATGAATTTTTTTTTTTTGGTTTTGTTTGATAATTCTTCAGTGCCAGTTTTGGGTCCAAATTGTTGGCGACAATGGCTCTTCACTAGTTTCTGTCTATTATAACTCTCAGCAACATTTTACTATTTACTCTGTTCTTGGATATATATCTTTCATAAAACTTTAATGAAAATAAATACTTTAAATTATTACAATAATATTATCTATATCTATAATTCTCAAAATGTGTGTGTGTGATCAGATGTTGTTTATGCATTTCTACAGTTTTCATCCAATTTTGATGAAATTTTTTGTTTGATTCTTTAGTGGCAGTTTTTAGTCCAAATTACACATGCCCCTTCTCTTGGCCAATTGTTCAATGTCTCTCAAGTGTGGTTACCTTATCTGTTGCATAAAAAATTTTTTAATTGGGAACAGCTATAAATGACAACGAAAGCAATGCGTTAAAACTACTACAGTTTTAACGCATTGCTTTCGTTGTCATTTATAGCTGTTCCCAATTAAAAAATTTTTTATTGTTCTACCAGTTTTTGCATTGCATTCACCGTAGTAATAAGTAAGCTTGCTTTTTTATTACTCAACATTTATTTTTCCAACCTTTACTAAAGTTATTAGAGCTTAGCAATCCCTGTAGCTTTACAGCGTTCTCTTTTGGTATTTGCCAATACATACTTGTCTAAGACATGCCACCAAAGAAAAGAACTTGCTTAGGTTGCAAAATCACCGCTGCCAAGTCTGCCATGTGAATAAGAGATAACAGATTGTCTTTAGAACATTCAGTTTACCTGTCTCAAAATGCCTGTTGGAAAGCTTCAATCAGAGCCACTGAGTCCAAAGATCAATGTAGCAATTGGCTTTCCAGAAGAGCATACCTGAACGCTTCTGCAGGTGAGGCTGAAAATGCTGATCAAAGGACTCAACAGCTGAGGAGAAATGCCTTTTCAACTGCTGCTGTACATGAGGTTGAAATAAGATCTAGAACACAAAAATGGCCCCTTTTCAGGCACCCTTCCCCATTTGGGAATGTGCCTCATTTGCACCCAATTGTTGTTACTAATATTGATTTTTGGGCAGGCTGACTTTAAACTTAAAATGCTCCAATTGAACGGTGAAAATTCCCAGTAATGAAAGACTCAGTTGAAGACGGGTTATACTGCTAGTTAGTAGATAAAATAGTGATACATTTTTTCAAAATGCTTGCAATTTTAGCATTTAACTGTGATTATAATCACCATTTACTTGCATCAGTTTTTCTCATTTTACCTCTATGGCAATAAATAAGAATTTCTGATTCAGTAATTTTAAAATATTTTCTGTTGGCTTTTATTTTGATAAGTTGATTCAAAGTAGTCAAGAATCTACTCATTGAGACATTTCACCAAATTGTTAGCATAATTGGGCTAGTGCCATAAATATTGAATTAAGAAGTAACTAACAATTAAATTTTGACTTATTTAATCACTTTTTCCAGCCATTTCCAGAAAGATAGAAGAATGGAAAGATTGCAAAGAGGCCATTTTACGGGGTGATGTTGTAGAGGACATCAAGAATGATGAAGAAGGTGACATCTACGCTGTTGAGGAAGCAGTAAGTATTTTTGAACTTTTCTAACTTGAATTAATTTAGCCATTCATAGAGAATTGTCTGTATTATGTCTACCAATGTGATTTTGTTATTGCCTTAGGAAAATAATCATGATTACCTCCTTTTTTTTTTTTTTTTTTTTTTTTTTTTTTAAACACAGTAGAAGTTCTTTTCTCTTCATTAAACTCATGAAATAGCATGCTTGTGTTTGGATCTCAAAATATATAATTTTGTGCCACACTTGATACAACAAACAATGCCTTAAAAGAAAAAAAATGATAAACCTTAGTAAACATGAAATGTTTCCTATTCTACTAATCAAAGGTACCCTTACAATGTTTAATTTGTTATTGATAAATAAGACATTATGAATTAATATCCAGACTGAGGAGGCACAGTGGAGTAATGGATAACAGCTCAGATTGAGGAATCAGAGAGCCAAGTTTGAATTCCAGTGTGACACCCACCGGTGGTCGCAGTCCAGCGCCAATATGTGACGTCCACTGGTCTTGACGTCAATATATGACACTGCGCCATTGGCCCGTGGTCAACTCCCAGTTGCGGTGCGAAGCTATAAGGTTTCTTCCACCAGCGTTTTGGGGTCGACTCCTTGTTGCTGCCACCAGCTTGTATCCCGGTCAATCTGGTTGTTTCCGGTTCAATACCAGCTTTGTCGTTCTCAGCTCGCCTCCAACGCTTGGTCACCAAAGTAACTGCTTTGATCTCAAGTCTAACCTACCCACATTGTGATTTTGATCTTAGTTAGACGAAATCAATCAAGTGTCTGGCCATAGTGCAAGCTGAATCCAGGGTAAAGGTGATACTGCACAAGCGTAAGTAAAAGAAAATAATAAAACAAACTCAAGAGGTTCAGATATGTTGAGAAATAACAATTATCTTTATCTGTCTGTTGAATACAGGAGTGTGTTTCTCTCCCAGCCCGTTTCTATGGATTCATGACACTTTTTGCGTTTCTTAACCGAGTTATGGTATCTTAAGTCGTTTGTCAATAAAAACTTGCTTTTGGTAGGAAGACTAAGTCGAGAGGACGTGGAAATCTTTCGATCAGCTTCTGTGAGGCTGGTCTCCAACTTCTCGAACTAACTCCAAACTCAAACTGTCTGGAACTGACTGCAACTCTGAACTCTCCCTGACTGCCTCGAGACGTTCGTTTATATGGACACCGACTAACTCTGGCTCTGACTTGCTTTGGGTTCCTTGACAATTCTCAGTTCCCAACAAGAATTCTCTTTGTATTTAGGCCAGGAAAATTAATTACTTCCCATTTTTGGAAGATTAATCACTTTTCATTTTGGGGGTTTCTCCCTCGTCTGTGAGGGAAGGTCAGAGGAGAGTTATCCTCCTAGACTCTTCCTCTCTTACATTGGTATCTCATACCAATCCCCTCAGTGGGTGTTAACAACTTCTCCGTCTTTCTCATACATTCTCATACATTCCGCCTATCACCCATGCTACCAGTTGGCCAATGATCTCTCGGCAGTGTGGGTGTGGCTAGACTGGCCCTCTTAGAATTACTATCCAGAATTTTGTTTACAAAATCCTTTTTTTCTTTTTCCTTTTCCTTTGGTCAAGACATTTACAAGTCCCAGATTGCCGAATAATTCTTATCACATTTTTTTGGGGACACCCAAATCCACTTAGCCTGGACCTCTAACAACTCATTAATCACTGTCAAATCCCGACACCTGGGTCCTCCGTTAGTCAACTTTTAACTGGGTGGTCATGTTTACCTGATAATTAAATTCTTTATTTTTCTCATACCTTAAAATTCTCTTATCACCAGATGCTCATTTTTGAGACGCTATGTCTGATGTCAACAGTTTGAATAAGCAATAATAATGATTCCCTTTTCGATTTTCCTTCTCATGTCGAGATTCATGCATGTACCAGATGGCTTCCTTTGCTGGAACCAGGAATTAAAGTTAAATGATATCGCTGAAAGATAATTAATATCTATTCTCCAGAGTGGCCTCAGGGCAAAATTCTTTTTATGGTCACATGCGTTGGTTGGCTTTGTGTGTTGTTGCTGTTTTTTTTTTTTTTTTTTTTTCAGAATTCTGTTTCGTTTGGTGCATCACTCCCTTATCGTGACATTAATTAATTTTGACAGAATCACAGTCTCGCTTTTTCTTACGGATTTTCTGTCTTTTGCGAAAAGTATCTTTTTTTTTTTTGTAAATAAAATAAACTCATCTTTTTAATGTCGCTCAGTCTATCTTTCGATATAGCTCTTGCCTTAAGTATTTCCCGTTTTTAATTTCTATGGTTACTTAGTTAGCCAATTACCATAGCTAAATAGTGTCACAATGTTGAATCCATTACATTCACTTAAATGCTCATGGGAAAGGGGTATGAATCCTCTTCTTCTCCCCCCAGCTATGGGTAAATGCTAACTGGTCTACCACAGAAAGAAATGGCAACCTACTGCAGGAAAAAATCTGCCTCGTCAGTCATGTATCAAAAGATACATGATCGCCTAAGTGTGTATCACACATGGCACATAACTGACTGATCCAGGCTGATCAGAGTTGGAAATAAGGTGACTATGCTATCTTTTGGGTCTTTTTGTAGTTATGAATCTCACCAACATATCTATGATAAAATAGCAAACTTTTTATATGGCTATAATTACTGATCTGAAATCTGTATCTTGAACTGATCTTGAAGAATTTGAAAGTTCTATGATTGGTTGATAGTTGTGACAAATTAACCACCCAATAAAAATAAGAAATATAGGAATAAATAATTTCGAATTTGTACTTCAAATAATATGATATTAATATGAAATGCTGAATAAACAAGAGTAAATAATTTTGAGATCAACTAAAGAAAAAGTAATTTATTTAAAATTTTTAATTTCCATGCATTTGGGTATATAATGATTTATCAATGTTTGTTTAAAACTTTTTTTTTATTATTGATAATCCTGTAATTTTTGTTTTATTTACCATTTTTATGATTATTCCTTTCTTTAATTTTTTTTTTTTTTTTTTAATTTTGTCTATAACTGTTCTAATCATTTTCATATTTCTCTGTTTGTTTTTTTCCTCTATTATTAACATGTTTTTTTTCCTCTATTATTAACATGTTTTTTTTTTTCTTTCCCAGTCTGATTCTGATACAGAAATTGAAAGTGGAGGTGTAGATAAAGAAAATCAACATTTCATCGCTCATGTACCTGTTCCATCACAACAAGAGGTATTTTTCATCTTTTATTAGTTCATGCCCATCACTTTACTGATTGCAAGATGATCAAATTTCAAATCTAAATTGTTTGTCCATTTCAAATACTACATTTACTAGAAAAATATATTTAGTTTGAATAGAGGAATCATAAAAATGACTTCAAAGAACCATATATTTTGGCTTATATTTTTTTCTGTTGCCCAGGGATTGTTGACTAACAACAATCTTTGGGTCTTACAAAACAAAACAGATGTCCATTTCAATTTCATTCAAATTGAGAAAAAACAGTTTCTCAGCATGAGTAGGTTTCAGCCTACATCTCTGGTCACTGATGACAAGTCCAGCCTTGTTGAAAGAAGTCTGGGTAAAAAAGTAGGGATTATTCACATAGTCATTTTTTAGGCTTTATAGGTAATTTAGTCATAGAATTCATTGCTTACATTAAAGCTTAATCATTAAACTTTAAAATACATTGTGAACTATAAATAAATACCATATTTATTAACAATTTAGTAAAATACAAAAGAAATCATTGCATAAATATCCATGTTTTGTTTAGTTTGTATATCTCTGGATAACACATTTGGAAGAGAAGACTGTATAGCTAAGATAGCTCTCCAGAAGTGACAGTCAGTTTATGAAGTGGCTTTTAAAAAAAATCAAAAAATAAAATAATTTATAAAATCTGATGTCATAATATTTAACATTAAGGTGAAACTCGCACAGGCAACTGCTTTTTTAAAATTTTTACTCGCTACTATTTCATTTTGCTGATTTCATTTATTTACTTTTACTACAAGTATTTTTTTAAATTTCATTTTGGTAACTGTTTTTTTAGATAACTCTGAAACTGAAACATCTTTTAAAAAAAAAAAAATATTTTATAATTTTGAATCGAAACAAATAGATTTCCTTCATCATATCTTTTTCTTTTCTTCTTTTCATTTAAAAACATTTTATGCTAAAATGTAAAATAGATTTCCAAAATATGATGTCATATTGTCTGTTGTATTTCCTTTTTTTTTTTTTTTTTTCTTTGAATATTTTCAAATGAAAAAAAGAAATGTTAAAAATGTAAACAAATAGATTTCTTCCTAGATTTATTTCCTAAAAGTCAAATGTTTTTATCATATTTTTGTTCAATCTCTCTTGTTCAACAAATGTTGATAAAATTTAATTTCATTCAAATCAGTTTTTTTTTTCACCTGTGTTTCCTTGGGTAAGTAATAGCTCTATACCGAACAGTTTCAGTAAGTAATAGCTCTATACCGAACAGTTTCAGTTTCATCAAAAAATTTCTGTGTTGTTTCCGGTGTGTAGCTGAAACCGGAAAAAATTGTTTTTTCAGTTAAACCGTCCATCTCTAGGTTTCATCATTTTACAGTTGAAATTGCGAGATGTAACTGTAAGTTCTATGCTAACAGTTTCTTCTCTTACACTTCACACTTGTGACTTCTTGCTTTCCAGTCAACTGTGATCTTCAAAAATTTAAATGCAGTGGCAATTGTTATTTTTTGTCATCTTAATTCCTGTTCTTTTATTCCTTCTTTTTAATGTTTTTTTTCTCATTCTTTCATACTTAATAATCTCTTGCATCTTAGTGGCTTCATTGCCTTGCTTGGGGCAAAAAGATTAAGAAATAAAAAAAGGAGCCCTGCTGTCAAGTACAAATAATATTTCTTTATGGATTTTAATCTAAGTAGTGTTGAGTACTTGTAAACATAATTGTTCTTTTTAGATAGTAAAGACTTATTTGAAATGCTTAGTCACATTTTATTGTTTTCAGGGTTTTATTGAAAGAATCAATTTCAAGAGAGGCCTGAAACATCAAAGGGCTTTCTTATCTGAAGTATTCAATCATACCAGCCTAATTTGAAGAAGAAATCTCCAGTTTTTACTGTTCCAGCAAAGACAATTTTATGTAATTGTCAGTATTAAATTGCTTTTATTTCTGTTAATTTTTTTCAGATAGAAGAAGCATTGGTACAACGGAAAAAATTGGAGCTACTTGAAAAATATGCCAGTGTCTCATTACAAGAAGAAGAAACAGAAGTTAAACAAATGTTAGGAATGTGATATTTTTTCTCTGTGTGGCAAATTTCAAAACATTCATTTTAATATCGTCAACTATTAAGCATCTCATGGTCAACACTTTGCAGAGTTTTAAAAGTTGGAGAAAGTCTTTCAATCATTGGTCTCTTTGGACAGTTTACTTCTGCAATTAACTACAACCTGAATTGTTTATGGCTATACTTTAAAAACTTTAGTCAAATGTTATTATATATGAGAAACATTTTTATAACATTTTTTTTCTACAAAATACATGTGTGGAAATGCATTGTAAATAAATTTTGCTTTAGAAATTCATAATTCATTGTCAAGAAACATTACACACAATTTGAGACTTTATTTTTTGTTCATATTTCGACTTAACAATTACTAAATTAAAACACAGGTAAAAATAATTTTCTACCTTCTGAGTTATTAAAGTGAAATGAGAAAAACTTAGAGCTTCTTCATAATTTGCACTTCTTCCCTTTAGCTGATTAACATCAGTTATATAACATGTTATGGAGTCTACAATCTGCTGCAGGTTTTGCTTGTATAAAAGAGTTGTACATTTTGAAGTTTAAAATTTGATTTGCATGAAAACAATAGATTATCTTGAAGTTAGCATAATATACAGAAGTCAGTTTCATGTCACCTGAATAGGATGTAGGTGGGATTGGGAGTTGTATTATACTTTTGGAACAAAACATAAGAATTATGACAAGCATAAAAAGTGTTCAAATTGTCTGCAACAAGATTTGTATCTCACACCTATCAAAACAGAATTTTTGATTCACTATTATTTTTTTTTTTTTTTTTTTTTTTTCTCAATTTCACAAAAATTCATCCTACACCATTATGGAACCACCATCAATTTGTACAAAACTCTACTGACAGCCTGGATTTACAGTCTTTTACAGTCTCTTCTATACATGAACTAAACTAGCATATCCAAAAGTGTTGGAAAAGTGACTCCTCTAATAATATCTGGCCCAGGTTTTCTATGGTCTGATGGCAACATTCTTTGGTTACTGCAGCTCACCTGGGCCAATGTCACAGTTTCAATAATGGCACATCTTTTTGGTCAAAACTATCGAAAGCAATGTGTGTTGACACAAGCATTGAATTGTGATATAATATAATTTATTCTTTGAAGTATGATTACCAACTGTCAGTTGCTGAAGGTTCTATTCTTGTATCACCTGTGGGCATCTGCGGTTTTGACATGCCACTGTATACATGGAATTTATATATTCCTAGTATACCTTATTAGCAGTATATTTGCTGTTCAAGAAAAATCACATGCAACTGCCACTTTGAAACTCCATCTTTATGGCCTCAACAATCATTGTGCACTCAATTACTCTACCCCCCCCCTTACCTATTACATCATCTGATTGAATCCATTTATACAGGTGGGGAGGAGCAAAAACTCTCTAAAGTATTTGGTACTTCAGTTTAAGAAGAGTTATGCATTTCAATAAATTCAGTATCTTGAAAAAGTTTGAAAATCCAAAATGAAAAAATCTTTTTCAATTTGAAAATATTGTATTCTTTTATTGTGTGCAAAAACTTATAAGAAATTTAAGCTGCAAGGAAAGTATTAAGTTTTCATCACCATCTTAAATCTGATAAAAACATTGATATTCCAAGGCTTTTCATTGAGTTCTTGTTATAAAATTGTCTTTATTGCTTCTTTTAAATGATCTGTAATGGTGATTTTCTTTTTAATAACATTCATAATGTATAGACTTTCATTTTTCAGTCATCATTACACTATCAGAGAGATGTATTTTTCTATTTGGGTGGGTGTGTATATAAAATATAGTTTTAAGTAATAAAAAAAATATACATTTTTAACTTGTTTTTGTTTTTTTTTTGTTTTTTTTTCAAGTTTTTAAGTTGGCATAGAACTTGTTCTGGTTATTTTCATATCAAAAGTGATAAACATTACAATGATTGCCAGCCACCTCTGTTTAATTAACACTTTTTCTTTTTTAAATAGTAACATGCAGGTTCTGTATAAAATGAATTGTATATATTTGAACACAACTCATCTTGAATTAAGCAAATTTCTCAATGTTTTCAAAGAATTAGTTGTCAAGTAGAATATGACTGAGAGTTAAATCCTAAATGTTTAATGATACAACCCTAAAACAAAGCATGCTGAAGTCAGTTATCTTGAGAGATTTTGCTTGGTCTATTTTTTTTTTTTTTAATACCTATCACAGGATAGTTTCCTCAATAATGTGAGAAGCTGCTTGAGTACTATGTGAATTCCACTGTATAACTTTGGAGGGTTGAAATTTTGTGAAGAATGATGAGTATGACAACTTTCAGTTGAAGCCAGTTGTGGGAGAACACCAGGCAGCTCAGAAGTTTAAAGAAATCTGTTAGGTTTGAATAGCATCAAAAGTAACTGGCTCTTTCGATTTAGCTGCCTCAAATCTGTTAATTAGTTACATCTTTCCTTGAAACAAGAATGCTTCGTTCCTGGAGCCACTGGCAGTTCTTATTTTGTACATTTAAAATATCTAGGAGAAAAAATCAAATTTAAATTTATTTTTATCAGAAAATGTTTTTATAGGGATTGCTGCCCAAATACACAATTATATATACACACATTTATACATGCATACACATATATTTATACATGTATAACATAATTATAAATCAAAAATTACCTCGTATGGGATTAGCTTATTTCAGCAGTCGATGATATCGGTCGTATGTCTTGTCAACCCCAGTGTGGAATGAGTTCATGTCTATAAAGTTAGATTTTACAAACAGAAAAATTGATTTTTATAACCCTTTATGTAACAGAAAATCCATTTTAATCCAAAATTGACTGCTGATAATCTTCAATAATCTTGGAGGTCAGTATCATCTCTACTATAATCTTCAGCCCATGTTACCATCATGTATCAGTTTACTCCAAGAGTATAACTGTTTATCTATAATACAGATCATAAAAAAAAAAAAAAAAAAATTCTACATCCAGTTTCTCCAGGGGTTACATTTGACCGCATCCCCCTTTAACATTTGAGATCCAAAAATTTTTTTTTTCTCTTTCTTAAAAATGATGATATTTCATTTTGCCAGAAATTGCTTAATTTGGCTTGAAATGTATGATGTTTTTTGTGTAACCTCAATTGGCATCCAAGATAAACTTCACATAATGTAAACATTGAGTGGATTGTGAGGCTTCATGCCAAAACTTAGGTCAATTGGACTTGCCATTTCAGTATAATGATGACACAGCACTAAATTCTTGACTGACATCAGCTGCCATGTCATTGTTACTGAATAAAAGTAAACAAAGGAACAGGAAATAGATGGATAAGCTATGTGAGGTCGAAAAAATTAGAGATGGTTTCCTTAATAATGTGTAGTTCCATTATTTGCATGAGTAATTGGGGATGCCCAACATGGTATGAAGTCTATGAAGTGTTGGCGCTATTGTATATTTGTTGTGCAGACATTTTAGTGAAGTTTGCAGCATGTCATACACAGGCACAATAGCATATATGTGCCAATGCCATACCTGGAATTCATCTGTGTTCCTGAAACCATTTTGCTGTCAACAGTGCATAATAGGGGTGGTGAGGTATTATTTAGCTGGACCAAACCATTGTCACCAGGAATTAAGGCAAACGAGGAAGTTTAAGTGGTCTGCAACTGTATTTGTGTATATTACGTGTGAAATATGTAATGTGTGTGTGTTTAAAATGGAATAAAGAGTATCGTCAAAGTTTTTAAGAAGTTTGACAAATGGAAAATGAAGTCTAGAAAGGTGAAATGTGTAATCAAATGTTCCATTTGTCAAATTTCTTATTAAAAATATGAAAAATTAATATATATATATATATATATATATATATATATATATATATATATATATATATATAAATTAAAAAACATATCCTATTTATAGAGTAAGGGATGCAGTGACACTCTTTATTATAAAATGGAGCATGGAAAGGAGATTGCTCCAAATTTTGAATTGGAGCTGGAACTTGAATAGTTTCAAAAATCAACCTTGATTGAGACTCAATATTCTAAAAGTCAAAATATCTTAAATTCACTGGAACATAAATTCTAAGGATCAAAATAGTTTTAAATTTTAAAGTAAAATCTTTCTCTGGGTGTGTATTATCTTTCATGGAGTTTTTATTAATTTAACATCAAATAAGTTTCTTTTTTTAAATTTCTATGTGTGAAAGAAGGAACAAATCTATAATTGAGTAAACTAGAAACTATGATTCAGCTTTTTATTTAATGATTTTGGGTTCATATAAATTTTTTTCTATTCTGGACAGTGTGTAAAAATTCTTTCAGCTATATATATATATATATTTTTTTTATTTTTTTATTTTTAACTGAATGTATATATTTTTTTATGTATGTATCTAGAGTCATAGGAATGTTTTTTTGTTTTTTTGTTTTTTTTTCCAAACAGCACATTCTAACCATAGTTGATGTTAAATAAAAGGTTTAGCTGCAGTACCTTGTCAGTCATTTCTAATAAAAGAGGGATTGCTGCGTAAATACACAATTATATATACATGCATACACATATATTTATACATGTATAACATAATTATAAATCCAAAATTACCACATATGGGGAATAGCTTATTTCAGCAGTCGATGATATTGGTGGTATGTCCTGTCAACCCGAGTACGGAATGAGTTCATGTCTATAAAGTTAGATAGGAGGTAGAATTTAACTGTGAAAGCTAACAATTTGCTGAAAACATCTAATATAGAGTTTACACATTTCAATGTTTCAGTCAGACAAAAGGCACATAATTTAAATTGAGATTTCCTCTAACCTTAGAATAGTTGATTATCTAGGCATCACCTCAATAATAAAATGTTTAAACCACACCATAAAGACAATGAAACCCCCACCTATATTAATGTTTATTCTAACCACCCCATTGTGAAACAGATCACTGTTAGCACCAAGGATTAGTCAATTGTCATCCAACATAAACATCTTTTAATGAAAATAAAAAATTGTTTGAAAATGCTCTCCAAAAAAAGTGGTTTTAAAAATAAATTATCTTATCTAACCCCTATAAGTAACACAGAGATAACTGAAGTGAAATGTAAGCATAGAAAAAGAAAAACTATGATTCACCTCCACCCCCCTTCTGCAAACTGTCAAATATTAACATTGGACAGTATTTTCTAAAGTTAATAAATAAGCCCTTTAAAAAAAATAACCCTCTAATTAAGATTTTCAATTGGAAAACAATTAAGATTAGCTGCTCTTGTACCGACAACATGTACAAAATGATTAACTCACACAATAACCATATTTGAAGATATTTTATATGGGGTCAACAACAAACCTGGTATTGAACCCTCCTGTAATTGTAGATCTAGAGAGAAGCAACCATTTCTCCCAACATTGGAATTTCCGCTGGGGAATGGAAACAGATTTTATACCCATAGGCATTCATTTTCCAACCCTAAAACATTTTGGAAATTGAAGGAGAAAGGCTTGAGCACACAGATAGTTTGGAAAATTATATGTTTTGCATAGACTCTTAATAGTCTTAGAGATAGGTGTGATTTATGTTTAGGAGAAAAAAATTAAGATAATAAAATACAATAATCAAAGCCAACTATTGAATCAGAGGAATTAATTAGTGTTAAAATGTCGACATAAAAACAAATTCAAATTTCCATGATATACTTTTAACTTAATTAGATACCATATTTCCATAATATAGTTTTGCTTTAATTAGCTACCCAAAATTCACTCCCCTCTAACTTTTCAAATGTTTACAGAAAACCAAAAACTAATCTTAATTTCCATTTGCCTAACTCTCTTTCCATTTATCCCTTACACCCTTTTATCTATATTAAATTTATTTTGTGATTCATTTTTTTATTTCCCTCTTAATTTTAAATAAAAAAAAATCATTTTTTTTTTTCATATAACCCCAAATTAGTGTCATGTTAATATTCAGGTTTATTTTAATAAAATATCTTCCCTTTAAGACAGTTACCTTCCACCCTCCCCTGACCCCTGTCTTGTGCATTTCATCTGACTGAAGCATTGAAATGTGTAAACTCTGTATTAGATGTTTTTGGCAAGTTGAATTTTGTTAGCTTTCACAGTTAAATTCTACTCCTGCCTCATCTAACCTTATAGACATGAACTCATTCCACATTGGGGTTGATAAGACATACAACCGATAACATTGTCTGCCGAAATAGGAATTAACTTAGTTATCTCCCTTGACGTTTGCACCTGTGTCTGCATCATAAAATTTAAAATTGTACAGTACATAAACTTAGTGTTTTTCATTTCACATATAAAAATATTAATCTTCAAATGAACACAACAATTTTTTGTCTTAGTAAAAACAAGACCTTAATAGCGACATTGTGCTAATGTTGCAAGTACTCAGAATAAAATATATATGCATCAACATGGTAATTTTCTTTCTTCCTTTAATACTAAGAAACATGTCTATAATTATGAGAAGATCCTATTAAAAATAAACAGACAAAACTTGTCTAAATTATTTGAGACATATCTTAATGAAAATATGCTGCAAAATATACACAATATATATATATATATATATATATATATATATAGGGGAATCCCATGTCAGTGTCATTCCCAAAATTTTGTCTCTGTTCCAACTAAATCCATTCATAAAAGACTCAGACAATTCTTTACACAAACAGACATTAGATCTTTTCTTTAAGACTGAACAATTTATTCACACACTTACACATTAAATTCTGTGACACAAGAACACTATTAATTGAACTTATGGTATCTGACTTATTACAGATCTACCAATGGTAAAACTGAGGACCAGATTATATATTCTAAAAAAAAGTTGAATCTACATAAAAATTATAAGCAGGAAAGCTATAAATCCAATCCATATAGTTACTGGGAATTATTATGTTGCCAGATTGTATTGTGATAATTTGCAGTTTAACACTTATGACTTTGGTACTGTTTAGATTTATGCATTTTGTAGCTATTAAAAATGATTTTCATTTTATGGTCATCATTTCTTCTAGATATATTTAAGTAACAAGCAGCTCCAATAGAATCTCAGCCCAATCCTTATACTTGTATACAAATCAAATATACATAGACACATAAAAATATGTATATATATATATATATATATATCTATATAAAACACACACTCATTCTTTTGTTCAATAATAATTACTAATAAAAATTACATCACTGAGTGAGCATTTTCATCTATCATGATTAATGAATGTTCTCTCAGAGGCCCTCTAACTTGAGTGCTTATTGGGACTTAAACTTAGCCTATACTTCAAGTGGAACTTGTGCATACAATCCATTGCAAAAGATTCTGAAAAAATGTTCAGTTGCCTATACAACTCCAATAAGTACCTGACTCCTCCTACTGTCTGCTACTTTTACAAGAGTCAGTTCAAACTGAAAATGGAGTACTGCTGACATATAAGAGAAATTAAAAAAATACCCCATTTGTATAGCTATTTCACCCTGCAAAATGTACTTTGCAAGGGGTTAGAAAATAAAATAAAAAGGTAGCTTAAAATTTTTAAATTTTAAAGACTCAAGAAAGGAGAAGAGAGAAACATGAAAAGGAAAAAAGAAATATAAGAATATAACTGAGGGTGCATCAAATCATCTAGACAAAGCTTAAATCCAGTTTCATGGTGGTAGTGGGGGGAGTGTTAGGATTCAGACACCAGTTAAAATAACCTTGACCTATATTTTAAAATATTAACATCTAGTTTCTATAAGGAAAATTACTTAAAGGAAATTTAAAAATTAGGGAAGATTTTTATAATTATTTTTAAAACTGATAATTAAAATAATAATTACAGAAATAACTATTAAAGACAAATTAATATAATAAAAAATATTATATATTCAATATAAATGAATAGGTAATAAATATAAGCTAATAAATAAATTTAAAATATTATATAAGTGAAATTTAAAATATTAAAATAAATAAAAAAGAAAAAATTATAAATATAAAATAATTAAATGAAATAAAGTGATACATATAATATGGACAAAAATAAAAAAGAAATAATAATAGTAGTAATAATAATAACAACAGTAAAAGTAATAATAATAAACACCTTTTTAGGAGGAAGTTTATTTGATAGGAATGATAAGGAGTAGAAATAACAGTATATGTGTTAGGTGAAAACAGATTAAGCAAGATTGAAACTATTCTAGATCAGTTTGAACCTACTTCAGTGACCACACTTAGAAACTAACTCATTTCTTTGGTTTAGTAGTATACTTTGATTATCAAATTTAATAATTCTAATCTCTTCTAAACACAGATTACATCTACCCTTAAAATTACTAGGAATTTGAGCAAATCCTATGAATTTCCAGTTCAGATCTTTCTACCTCAATTCCCAAAATTTTTTGGAAAGAGCAGTTTGGTGTTTTAATCTTGAGGTGGAAAAAGAGTGTTTATGGTTATAAAGTCTTTGTTTCCATTCCCCTGCAGAAATCTCAATGTAAATATGGTGGTTTAATGGGTAAATGGTTGCTTGGTAAATAACATTAGAAGCTCTGCATTTTCCTTTGACTGGACAAAGTTTGCTCTTTCTAGAATTACAGGGGAGATCCATACTAAGTTTATTGTTGATACCATCGAATTTGTTTAGAATATAATTATTATGGGAGTTGATTATTTTAAACATGTTTTTGTACAAGAATAACTTATTTTGTGGTTTTTCTATTGAAGATCTTATTTAGAGGGTTGTTATTTTGGAAATTTTTATTTATAAGCTTCAAGAAAACTTGTCCAATATTAATTTTGGATAACTTACAGAATGGGGGGATGGTTTGAACCATATTTCTTTTTCTATTTTTGTGCTTACAACTCTTATCCTGCACAATTCTTTGTTTTTATTAAAAATATTCTTATTAGATGAAAGCTTACTAATTCTGGAGCTGAGAGTAACTGCTTCAAGATGGTATAAGGGTGGTAAGAGTCAACATTAATGTAGTTAGGAGTTTCATGTTCCTTATGGTAAGGCTTAAAGGTATTAGTATTCAGATTAAGTGTGATATCCAGATAATGTATAATTTTAAGGTTGGAAGTAATCTCTATCTTAACTTAAAAGCTCTAATAATTTTCTTCCATAATTTCACAGAAAAACAGACCATTGCCATTAGGAATAAATGAGTCCATCATCTCTATATAGGCCTACTAGTTTACGTTCTACAATTCTATTAAGAATCTCTAAAATATATAGGCAGATAAGATCAGCAACCTGGGCTGAATCATATGTTCCCATCAGAACATCAAAGTCATCATTCTTGCACTTAATCCAGATGGAATTATTAAGTGTTAAGAGTGATTTCCTGACAGTAAATATGATATGAATTTCATCATCAGTTATCTCTATATGTTTTTTTTTTATATATATATATATATATATATATATATAAGAAATGTATCTGGAGTTTTTGTATGCAGGTAATTTGAGAAAGAAGAAAAATTTTAAATATTTGGCAAATTTTGAGGATTGACAAAAATTAATTTTGAGAGGAAAGGTGAATTTTATCCTTTATAGATTAATCATAAATTGATCAAGTGATGAAAAATCTTTTTTGATGTTCAAAATTAATAATATAAATTTGAAACATTTTCAACTTTCAGTACTAACTTTCCGTTAATTAGTCCTATTTGGCATTAGGTTGCAATTATGTTTCTTGATTATAAATTCACTATATATATATATATCTTTTGTTAAATATGACAGATAAGGAAAATTTAGTCTTTTATTTAGTATCCAATGCAACAAATTAAAATACATCTTAAACAGTCAAAATATGAAGAGAAATTACCAACACTAAAACAAACCTCCTTGAAAATGGCTGAAGAAGTGGCTGAAAGCACTTGAGATAATGGACAATATGGAAAGTTTTTGTACTCCCAAAAAACAGAAAAATGTAAGAACATTGAAAAAATAAATAAAAAAATAAATAAATTTTCCTTGTCTGTCATATTTAACAAAAGATGTTTAAAAGAAAGGTATATATATATATATGTGTGTGTGTGTGTATGTAGCCATGTCATAGAACATCCTATGCAGCAGCACCAATCAATAAGATCATGAAGTTTGCAATTACTATAATTTTACAACTGCATTGATGTATTATTTATTATGTGCATATATGTGTATTGATATATTTACACATAAAGAGGAATTCAAAAAAATTTTTTTCATGTGGATCTCTCCCCTCTGTCTACTATGTTGTGTAGCAATCAGGATTTTTTTCATAAAAACAAAATTGTTTAAAGTATTTAAGACAAAATGTTAAACATGATGATATGATGCACATATTTGCAGGAGCAAGAATTCTTTACCTGAATTCACACTACTGAATTTTTATGTGAAGCCTATAGAAAAAAATGACTTAACACTTTGTTGCTTGAATTAGAGCAAACATGAGTTTTATTTTTAACTAATCTGAAACCTGTTTATCAAATCTGTCTCTGGGCACAACCAGTTTAGTGTTCATATAGTGCATGAGTATATATATATATATGTGTGTGTGTGTGTGTGTAGCTGGGGAGTGTTGAGAGTGTTCTGAAGGTATCCCAACATGAAAATACTACAACTTCTATGCAACAGAACATTGAAACAAACACAAAAATATACTAACAATAAACTCCTTGAAAATGGTTAAAGAATTAGCTGAAAGCACTTGGAATAATGATCCCTATAAATAATTTCTAAACTCTCTTAATCCTAATAAAAGAAAGACACTAGAAAAACTGAATAAAAAATTTTAAAAGTTAAAAATTTTCCATCTCTGTCAAATTCAATAAAATTTGTATGGTTGCTGCCCAAATATATATATATATATATATATATATATATATATATATACAGTGTAACCCGGATATAAGAGAGATTTTCTCTGGTCCCAAATTAGAGCCTGTGTTAATGCATATAAAATAGACCAAACCTGGATATAAGAGAAACCCGGATATAAGAGACTTCTTCTCCGGTCCCGACAACTCTCTTATATCGTGGTTACACTGTATATATATATATGTGTGTGTGTGCACATGTGTAACAATTTTTCATTACAAATCCTTATCAGTATTCTTTTGCTGATTTAGAAGTATTAAATATTCAATGGTAAAAAGAATGTCATTTATTTAGTTTAATATTGATGAAACATTGACAAGAAAAGTTTTTGATATTTTCTAAGTACAATGAAACAGAAAAATTAAATGCTGAAAATTAAATTTATGGTACAGCTCACATTAGCTTGCTTCAGATATAGTGTTTAAACCTTTTAAAAAAGAATTCTTAATTAATTCTTTAGAGAAATAACATCTTGGAGAAACTCTAAAAATTACTAATTTGCTACTTCATTGTCTATAGTTTAGCTTAGTGTGTATCTTGGTGCAACACTATAATATTCTCATATTTCATTTGACTATCTCTATTATTTTCATCCTTGTATAAGTTAATCTTGTAGTTAGACTAGAAACAATGGCAATAATATTTTGTACATGTAAATGATGAGTGTAAGGAAATGAGTTTTTGATCACGTCGTAATCGCCAAATGTTGCTGCATGTTGAAATCATCTTATTGTCAAACTCTGGGCAACACATTCTTCTTGGAACACTCTCCAAACATCCTAGCTCTCTGTGAAAATATTCTTAATTCTTCAATCCCTTCTTCTAAATTCATGGTTCTTGGCTATCTTCATCTCTTTGGAAGGATTCTAGTGTTCACATGCATGACCTTGGTGTTTATATTCAGGAGCATCTTGCACTGACTAGAGAAATCTCTCTTGAATCTCTCTTGACTGTTCTTACATGTGCCTCTACTTTATCTACTAAAATCAGTCAGCTATCTTTTGTTCTATCATTCCTCTTCCTCTCATGATTGTTGCATGCTAGATAGTATTTATGATATAGATAAGGCCCTTTATCTAAACCCATTTTCAAATATCTATGTTCAGTAACTTCAATGTCCACCATCTCAGGTGTCTTAATCACACTGCCATTGACCTCACTGGCATCCAGAATTTCTCTATCATTCAATCTCTCACTCAAGTAGCATACTTCCCCATGCATTTCCCCAGTAATCTTGACAAACATGCTTCATTACTTGATCTCTTCCTTACCTCCATCTTTCATGGCATGCTCTGTCCTCTTGGTAACTGAGCATGCAGTGGTATCTGTAGATATATCTTTTTGCTCTTATATCAGTCATGAACCTCCTATTAACAGAATGTCTTTCAGTTGATTGGGACTCATTTCATGGCTCTAGATATCTCAAAGGTGTTTGACAGGGTTTTGCATGCTGGCCTTCTATGCAAGCTCAAGGGCTATGGTGTCACAAAATGAATATTTGAACTAGTCTAATTGTTCATAAATCATGTAATGAAGGTTGTGTTCTCCTACAGATCTTTTCATACTAATGTGGAGTCTCCCAGGGCTCTATCCTGGGAGCTACATTGTTTCAGATCTTGATGGCTGATACTAAACTCCATGAGAACAACACACTATGCCTTCTTGACTTCATGTTTTCCACTGACTTGAAGTGGAGCAGCTATATTGAATCAATTGCTTTATTTATTGCAAGGAATATTGGTTCACTGTGTTTTGCCAGAAATTTTTCTTGTCAGAATCTATCTTGCATATTTATATATCTACCATTCATCTGTGAATTGAATGCTGTTGTCATATCGGGTCTGGTGCTCCTGCTGTACATCTCGAGATTCTTGGCAAAATCCAAAGAAGGATCTATAATTTAATCGATCCTGACCAGACATCTCGACTTCAGACACTTTCTCACCGATCTGACATGGCTTCCCTCTGTCTTTTCTACAAATATTTTCATGGCAACTGCTCTGATGAGTTTTTTTTCTCTGGTGCTCCAACTCCATGAATTTAAGCTTGCTGCTAGATTGGCAACTAGTTCTCACTGTTTTACTGCTGAAATAGCTAAATGCAACCCTCTACTTCTACTCTGATAGTTTCTTTTCTCGCACTTCTCATACAGAGAACTCCTTTCTGATTTCTTGCTTCCCTGATAACTACAATCTTCAAAAATTTAAATGCAGCATCAATCGCCATCTTCTGTCTTATTGTTGAAACTTGGATAAGCATGGAATAATAATAATACAACACAAAATGTACGTAAACAAAATGTATTGAAACAAGGAAAAGGTACACAATATTTACAGTTAGTTTTGGTATATTCTTGGGAAGACTGTTCCTGCAGAATGGGTTGACTTAATCGCAGTCGGGCAGAGTCTCTCGATTCGTTCTCTTCTTCCTACTCCCGTCTTCCGGTCCCAACCCATATTTATATGGTCGGTACTTCACTTATGTAAATTAGGTGTATCGTACCACAACACCCTCCTCCCAAGCCTTGGAATCCCTTTTGGATTTCAAATTGGCTTCCTATATGGGTTGATGATTATGGCTATTTCTTTGTAGATCCATTTGCCTAATTTTAATATTTTTTCCGTTTTGGATTCACGTTCAATGGGTCCGTCAACTTCCATTTCCTACCGGATCTTCTTGGTTCAGGTGTATTCTGTGGAGGTTCTACCTGAAACATATCATACATTATATCAATGGGATCTTCGTCCTCATCCGGGTATACACTCTTCTTGCTCTATACCGTAATCTTTTTAAGTTGGTTTTGGTGCCTTTTATGAGTATTCTTCGGCCCTTTAATTATGTAAATCAGGTCACCGATTCTCTTGTCCACTATGCCTCGTTCCCAGAACTCAACGTTGTTTTTATAGCACTTGAAAAACACCTTCTCTCCGGGAGTGTATCTTTTTTTCTCGCTGTATACATGGTATTTTTTACTCTATTTTTTCCTGGCAAAAGCTTGTCAAACACTGACTTAACTTTCCTAGCGAACATTAGTTCAGCTGGTGCCATGTTTGAGTGTGTTCTCTGGTTTGGCGTGATTCTGTATACTTGTAAGAATTGCTGAAGCGCCTTTTCCGTTGGAACTCCTGAGGCTTTCTTCAGAGCTCGCTTTAAAGTATCGACAAATCTTTCTCGAGTTCATTAGACCTCGGATGATACGGAGGCGTCGTTATGTGGTTAATTTGATATAACTCACAAAATTCCTTAAATTCTTCAGAAGTGAATTGTGTACCATTGTCACTCACAATACACTCTGGCACACCGAACCGTGCAAATAGTTCATGCAAAAAAAAGTTGTTGTGGTATTGGACGCAGGCTTTTTACAGCGTAGTACTTCCGGCCATTTTGTAAAACTATCTACCACTATTAAGTAGTAAAAATCTTCTATTGGACCAGCGAAATCAATGTGTAATCTTGTCCACGGATGATCCGTCTTGGGCCATGGTTTGTGCACTATAGGTGGTGCCTTAGCTGCTAACGCACACCCCTTACATCGATGAACCATGTTTTCGATATCCACATCCATTCCTTTCCAATACACAAAGCTTCGCATTAAGCTTTTTGTTCTATTAATACCGGGTGACCCATATGAAAGTCCCAAGTATTCTTTTCTGCAGCTTCTTTGGTATTACTACTCTCTCACCATATAATAAAAACTCCATCACCTATTGAAAAAATCTCCTGCACTTTTTGGTCATTTGCTACCATTTTGCTTTTTAATTTCTAAAATGAAATCATCGCTTTCAGCTTCTTTTTTTTTAATTTAATTTAGCGTAACCGGTAGCTCTCTTACAATGTTGTTTACCATGCTTTTCGCCTCATAATCTGCTCTGATATTTGCAATAATTGATTCTTCGAATCTTTCTTCTTGACTTGGTACTAGTCTTGATAGACTATCCGCATGAATTATCTTTTTGGATGATAGGTGCTTTATGTGAAAATCATAATTGAGAAGAATGGTTCCCCATCTTAACAGACGATTTGCTGTATAAACGGGTAACCCTTTCTTTGAACCAAAAATAGTGATCAGTGGTTTATGATCCGTTTCAAGGATAAAATGTCTGCCGTGGATGTACCTGTGAAATTTTTGTATGGCAAAAATGATACTCAGTGCCTCTTTTTCTATCTGAGAGTAACTTCTTTCTCCTGGGAGCAAAGTTCTCTTAATAAGGCAACCTGTTCACTTTGTTGTTGCAGACTCAACTGCTGGGATTTGAATAATTCAGCTTGACTCAACTGCTGGTTTTTTAAACAATTCAGCTATGACTTTGGATAATTCCTCCATCTTTAGCTGATAGTGTTCATGCAACAAAGAATATACTTTTAAATTGTGTATCCACGAAATATACTATAAGCAGACAAAAAAAAAATCGAAACAACTTACGCCTTTTTTTTAATTTTATGTCTTGCTTTATACAATATTGTTGAGCAACCAAACAACAAAAAAAATAAACAAATTTTTTTTTTTTACAAGTTCGCTTACCTTTCAAAGTCGACATGTTGTATTTGTGCTCCTTTTAATTCCATGCATGTTTTTTTAGTCGGCCAGTTTTTTTGTTTTTTTTTTCGCCGTTATTTGTTTACGCCACATTCCAGATTTTTCTGAGTGAACGTTCCTTTATGCTTAGTCGTCCTTTAACTAGTTTTAACTGTCCAGACTTCAGAATACTTTTCCGTTCCATTAGATGTTCGACTTTTAATTAATGATTTTTTTCCCAGCCTGGGTTCTTCCACTTGTCCCAATTGTTGAAGGCTATTAATTATTAATTCTTTTTTTTTTTCCATAACGTAAAGTTCTTTATACCTCGTCGCCATTGTTGAAACTTGGATAAGCATGGAATAATAATAATACAACACAAAATGTACGTAAACAAAATGTATTGAAACAAGGAAAAGGTACACAATATTTACAGTTAGTTTTGGTATATTCTTGGGAAGACTGTTCCTGCAGAATGGGTTGACTTAATCGCAGTCGGACAGAGTCTCTCGATTCGATCTCTTCTTCCTACTCCCGTCTTCCGGTCCCAACCCATATTTATATGGTCGGTACTTCACTTATGTAAATTAGGTGTATCGTACCACAACACTTATTGAACCTTGTTCCATTTTTCTCCTTTTTCAATCCTCCCCAATCTCAGTCTTCTTATTCTCCTTTGCTTTCTCTAACCACCTATGTTCTAGTGACATTACCACCCTGTTTGGAGTGAAATGATTAAAAATAAATTCAAGTTAGACGAAAAGCATTGGCAAAATAAATGACGAGCGCAATGAATATCATCAAGGCGATATTTTATATGTTTTGTTTTTATATAACTGAGTAAAAAAGAGAGTGAAAAGAAGACACTAGGTCTCGTTTGGTGTCGTTGCTACAGCATGCTGGGTGGAAAAGAGAGAGAAAAGCATATAGGTGTTTGACAGTGTCACCTAATGACGTTTTGTCAAAACTAGCAAAGGTATGTGGGTATAACTCATAAATTGTATGTAATATTTAGCTTTCTGTCCTTCCATCCATATATTAACTTTCATAACAAACCGTCCAACTTTAAAAAAAAATAACTTAAATGAATGTGAAACCAAGAGGCTTCGAGTTGAGAGAAAAGAAATTAGGAGCATATGAAACATTGTGTAGTGATTGCTATGTTTTTCCACACCCACATTTTATTCGCCTGCGATTGGCTAATAAATCACTACTCCTTTTATATAGGACAATTTAGCCATCGCAGTCGTTTCTTGTTAGTACGAATGTAGTGATTCGTTAATTTTTAACCAATCACATATTTTAGTGCAAGATTAAGTATTCCCGCGTTGCCGTGGGAGCCTATTTTCACAAAAGAGCCCTTTTCCACAAAAGAGGCAACTTTTTCACAAGTCGTCAGTAAGATCCAGTAAAATTCACCTGTCTATACAAGTCCACGATCTTGCTCATAACATTTCAAACGCACACACAGACACAGAATTTCGTAATATAAACTTACCAGGACTCTGTTGATTTCGAACCATTCTATAACTCAACACATTTTTGATCAATTGTATTCTTATGTTATCTATTCTAACAAACAGACCTTGTTCTAATATTGATTCCTGAACATTTTTCCCTCAAAAAGAACTTTCTTCGAACAATCAATTACAAATCAAAATACAATTAAAGGGGAACAATTTCTTTCCCTTAATCTATACATTGAATACATTCATGTTTGTTCTTGTATGTTATTTCAATATATTCTTGTTGATTCACAGTTTGCAGTTTTTGTTGTTTACTTGAATCCCGTACGTTGAAAGTATAATAATATAAATAGTATTGGTCTATCTACAAACGGACACATTTACAATTGGTAACTCCAATGTTCCAAATATAAATCTTTCAACTGTTATAGACAAGCGTATTGTTACAAGAAAGAAATACGACAACAGCAGAAATAGATTTACGTGATTTATTTCAATAGGAACGTGTGGTTTTGGGACAGTTACTTTGTGGTATAGTTCATAAGCCGGCTGTCGACCTGGGTTGATCTCTCATAGTAGTTCTCGCTGGTTGGCGTGGCACTGCTGCTGCTGACTGCTCAGACTGACCGTGACCGATCTCTTCCCTGGCCTCCTGTTGACTGCTGTTGTACTTCACCGTGTGACCCCTTTTATGGCGTTTTTATGGCTCGTAAAACGACGCGAGTATAATTAGGAGGGAAGCATTTTTATTGGTCGAAAAATAGAAACACTTTAAAATATTTTATTTTTCGACCGGAACTCGTGCGTCGGGCTTATGCATAAACGACGATAATGGTCATTTTATGACGGCCCTTGTCCCGTTCACATCCGGCTCTCGCTCTTGAGTATGTTAGTTTATTTGCCTGCAAATCAGCCGAGATATGTCTTATTTTATTTTATAACACAACCAATAGGCCCTTACAAATATGTACTATGTTTTCACTGTAATTTAGAAAGGCATTTGTCTTGTAAGTGAATGGTCGATCTATAGCATAAAAATAGTATATACATGCATTTCTTAACGACGGGTCCTGTTTTTCTCATGTCTTTTCTTTATTGACGTTATCGATAATGTGTTGGCAGGTAGTATGGATAACCAGAATTGACACAAATTTACGAGACCTAAGTGATTTTCTAAAACAAAAAAATTTAAAAATAATTTCATCCATTTGTAAAGAAGTTCTGAAAGTCTCATAAAAATCCGACAATTACTTGATTTTTGTAAGAATTTCCAAATCACTGGAAAAAAAAGCGCAAAAACACTTAATTGTAAAAATTACTTACGTTGCAGATGTAAAAAAATAACCCAGGATTTTTTACCAAAATTTAGAACGTGCTAGAAAGGTTTTAAAATTTTTTTTAAATAATTAAAAATACTTTGGTCTTTTCACCTAATAATAACAAATATTTTGACGATAAAATTTTGTTTTGTAGCCTTTTTCGTTATGCTATGCTGTTTTTGTTTTTAGCGAAAAGTGGACGTACCTACTAATCCATCTATTATTGATATAAAAAAGCAGTTTCTGACAATAACCAAATCCAGAAGAGATAAACTTGTCGTGTCCACTAAAATATCAAATACTATTTATAAACCAATCACACTCAAGAAAACACTTACATCTCAAAACACACCAATAAAATCATAGAATACAAATCAGAATGTTTGTTGTATTAGGCATCATTATTTTTAGGTAGATACCAACCAAATATCGTACGTACGTAGTAGAAGACATACCACGTGCCCTTTTAGGGCCAATTAGGAATAAATAAATAATTTAATTCTGGAGCCGATTTTGTTACGAAAAAGTGTATAAAAACATACGAAATCCGTTCTCAAAGAGGGATACACGCGGATGTCACCAAACGACTTGGGTGATGTTGCTCTTAATTCTTCGGGCAGCAAACGGCGAAATTTGGTTTTGGTGACATCTACTTCTTCCAACTGCAAACGGCTAAGACAGATTCCGGTGACGTCTACCTCGTCCGGGGACAAGCAGCTAAGTGAAGAAATTTTACCCCGACACGCGCAAAACAAAACCGTCACGTGCCAGCCTACGAAAAATGCGTAGGCGTCATTCATGGAATACTGTTGGGGTCATTTGCTCTTATTTGTCAAACAGCGTTCGTCTGGCCTACGATCAAAGACCAGACAGGAAATGAAAGGTTCTATTCCGAGAACTGGTCCTGATTCAAATGGGGATGAAAAAAAAAACAAATATATCCCACAATCTGCTTTTTCAAGAAATAAAGAAGTTATTAATATTCCTATGTCTCGTCGCACATACACAATATACTTAAAATATATTTATAAAATCTGAGGTGAGGGTACAAATAATGGGCTAACGTAACAATGGAATTCCGACACTTCAAATTTTAACATTCAACGAAAAACTTCAAAACTTGTTACTCAAATTTCGTGGGAATCATCAAGTATTTATTTTGCTCCAAGAATATCTACATACTTACACATTCACAAAAAACATAAATTTCGTCTACTATTCTTTTCAACGCTTTGAACTCATTTACATAGACATCCATATTCATAGACATTCGTGAGACAATGCAAAAATATACTACAAGTTTATTGAATTGTACTGCAAAAAGAATAAAATTTTCGGCTGTGGCACGGCGTCACTACAAACATTTTATTGTTATTTTAATTAGTGTATTGGTCATTTATATAATCACCTCAGTTTATCAATCGATGTCCATTATTGCGCGGGAAAATAAAAGTCAAATTTCTTCGATTTACCATATACAGTATTTGTAGATTTCTGAATTTTCTTGTCTACATGTGTACTTGCGGTGGGGTGACTATTTGACAATGTTGAATGAAAAGAAAGGGGTTAAATAATAAAAAAAACATAATTCGGAACGAGACGAGGTGGGGTTAATGAATAGAACGCTAGACAGACCGAGAGAAAGAAGGGAGATTTCTCCAAGAGGAAAGCTTAATTCTCTAAAACCAGAAAAATTAAAGGTAATATTGTCATAAGAAGACATGTGACAATCTATTGTGTGCTATCAGTTATAGTGAAGTGTATGAGTGTGGAAACAGGTTAGTTTGATTTGGCCTTGTTAGTTAGATAGCCCACCATAAGAGGGGTATAAAACAAAATGATCAAATTGTAAAGTGAACAACAATGTTGACTATTGGCTTTCCTTCACAAAATTACGTCGGCGGTCACCATTATGTAGAGGACTGGGGGATGAAGATGTAAAGAAAACATATGCGTTTATATTTCCTGCCAGAAGGTCCAGCTACAATAGAATGTTGGACTTGGATTAAGTCCAACTGAAGATAAGGAAAACAAACAAGACCGACAAATATATCTATTAAACAAAACATTTACAAAGCACGTAGACAGTTAACATTACGTTTGTGTGTGTGTGTGTGTGTGTGTGTGTGTGTGTGTGTGTGTGAACGTTCGTATTTTGGTGAATGTCCGTGGTCAATGTTCGTACGTACGTGTATGTTGGTAATGTTCTTTAACGTCTGACCACAAGTTCAAGACGATAATTCTCTGGGACTACATTTTGCAGCAAGAATAGAGAAGAAAGAGAGAAAGAGGCAAATTTGTGTTTGTTTTTATAGATAACGTAATCACGTGACAGGATCACAGCACTCTGGCGGGAAACTTGACTTAGTCACGCGCTGGAAAAATATATTGTGCGTGGATGGATTGCAACGCCCACTTGTATAGACCAATTAGAAGCTGATATTTCCTGAAAAATATTTACTAAGTTAAGAATGCTCTTGGGATTCGATTCTTCTAAAAGTGCTCAAAATCTACTATACGATGATAGCGATTTCAAAATTGTCACATCAGATAGCAGCGTTGCTTTCTATCCAATGAATGATTGTTATTGAAATTTGAATTTGTGTATGTATGTATGTAAGTATGTATGTATGTATGTATGTATGTATGTGTGTGAAGATGATGATCATCACAAGGTCTTTACAAATAAAATTAATGTATTTTGGTTGATACAATGTCGTCAAAATGTTCGTAGTAGTCCTTGCAAGAATGAATTTATGTGTACGTAGGCAGGAATGTATGTATGTATGTATGTATGAGCGTTATCGAAGGGTAGAAGTGTCTTTGAAGTAATCGCTCAGTCTTAAAATGTTCCATTCGTTTATCAAGTATAAAAGAGGTGAAGGAGAAAGGTAGAGATAATAATAACGCTCGCTTGAGGTTGTCAAGGGACTTGTTAATACGCTCATCTCCTCCTCTCTAGTGACAAGCGAACTTACCCGTCTTTTATTTTGTTTTGGGGGCTTGACAAGGTCATTTGGGAATTCACTCCCGGATATGATTCAGGCCTTTTCATTGGACGATGAACAAATTTTTTGTCGGCTCGCGAAAAGGTCCGTGAAAGAATTTGTTTCTGAGAATTGAAGATTATTTGAATTTTGTTTTTAAATGTTTCCTAGTTTTCTATTGGCCGGAAAACATTTCGCATCAAGATGTGAAATTTTACGAGTTTTGTTTTGGATTCGCTTTTGCGTGTGTATTAAGCAAAGTTTGTAAATTCGAGTCTTTTTAAATTTCTAACAAAATCAATAAGTCAGTGCTTAGCATTTGAATTTTATATCTAGATCTTGCTTTGTTCACTACAGATCTTTTATCTGACAGCTGATTAATGAGGCAGCTCAAGAAGCACCGGTTACGAAAACACAATATAAGTAGGACGGATATGATTTTATCTGTAATCAAATCTATGGAATAGTGTTTCTTTATATTTATATAGGGTATTTGGTGTGCTATGACCCTGGTAGTATTATGGGATGGCTGACCGGAGGGACAAGCTGGTTAATTTCTGATTTTTGAAGCAAAACCAGGCGAGAAAATTTCGCTTACGCGAAATTTCAAATCATAATTTTAATTAATGACCATAAGTTAATCTATGCCAAGCGGTCAAGAGCCAGATTGGTCGAAGGGTAGCCAAGGTGGCAGGCGCAGTTGAAATGTCAGGGAAGTACCGGTGTGAGGTGCCAAAATGAAAAGAAAATAGTTAGGGCGGATCGATATCCTACGATCACTACTCATGGAAAATGGGATCTCCCCAAAATTGGGTATGTAATTAATTTCCTAGGATCAGACAACAATGAGCCCGTGTTAGCAATTAGTGGAATCACCAGAACTTCAGGCCACGTCGTACCCCATGCCAGTTTCAGGCGAAGGTCCATATAAACAGGAGATTGGCCGAGATAGTTGTTCCAGACGCCGGACGAGAGACGAACGTTTCACCTGATGTCACGTGATTTTCTGCCTGAAGGAAATCTTTGATATAAGCCTTGTTCAGATTTAGCTAAACCAACCGAAGTGTCGCATTTAACTTACGAAGCGGGAAGGGCCGATATTTTTCTGCATGAAGAATTAATAATTTTAATTAATATCAAGAATTAACCAAGACCTGTACAAAGAACTTATATATAAAAACATTTTCTTTTACTCAAATTATTTTTTTTTTTTACTTGTGACTTCACTCTGCCCGGACCAAACCAATACGACGATTCTCGTCGACGATTCGATCCGTGCCAGTCTTACAATCAAAATCAAACGCAACAAGGCAAGGCTTGAATCGATCAGCCGTGGGGATTGGACATCAGATAGACCGGCAAAGAATAAGGGCACATAGTACTTGCCGCCTTCAGCAATCGAGAGGAAAGGGGAGAAGGGGATTGTTTCGGTTCAGTTTAGAACCTCTGAAACAAGTCTAATCTGAACAATTTTCCTGCATTCAACTTGTTCCTATATTTAGCTTTCTTTCTTGGCTACAACCTGGAGCTATCCTTTCAGATGTTGGGAGTTGTTATTCAATGATTAGGAAGGAGAATTCGGTATAAAATAAATGATAAAGTTAAAGAAAAATGTGTACTTATTTAGTAATATTATTGGTGAGACATATAACGGAAAATGAATTGTGATAAATACGGAGTTATGTTGATGTTTGTTGATTGAAGATCAAGGTTTAGAATTTCTATAACTTTTTTAGGGCCCCAAAAACGTTTATTTTTGGAAAAGTTTGGTTTCCTTAGGGTTTTTTGTTTGAAAAATATTGTTTGGTTTATGTTCAGTGGTCTGGAGATTTTAATTTTTTATGGTGATACATAAAAATGTTTTGTTATTTTAAGCTTACTGTTAAAATTGATTTAATGGGTAAAAATATAAATGGATGATTTCTGTAACACATCTATTTAACTGATCATTATTACACAATTTACAATTCAGCAACGAATTGGTTTGAAGTGAAAATAAAAAAAGCACCCAACAAAATCAATTTGATTAAAATATGTGTAGTGAGTCCCGATAAAAAAATAATATATTTTTATTAATTTGCTTTAGAGTGAGTCTTTTGGTATTCGGTGTAGCAAAAGGTTCTTTAATAAGGCGGATATTTTTAGCAGTCTGGAGAAATATCCGTTTCAAACCGGTATTCGTAGTTTTGAAGTCAAACCATGATATGTTTAGTAGTAATATTAGAAATAGGTTAGTGTCAATCTACTGTGCTTTAATCGGCCATAACCAGGGCAGAAATATCACTAGCAGATGAGCTCTTAACTACTTCTTCATCCGTCACGCATAGCTGGTTTCCCAAGCAGTTCTTTGTACTTTTAGGTCAGAGGTGTCAGCTTAGATCCATCTGACCACGCTGGGAAATTCTGGTGGAAACTTTGGTTTGAATATCAAAAGTCACATTGTGTTAATTTTTTTCTATTGACCAAAATTATTTTATTTTCTGGCGTTCATTTCTTTTACATTTTTTATAACGGAAGTTATACGTGGGGCCTCCCTGTTTAAAGTCACACATAAGTAGGCACTGATTTTGCAAAATTCCAGCCTTTTTCGCTCGGGTTCAGTCTTTTCTTTATTTTCTTTGCTTTATTTGAGGGATTGCTTCTCGTTAATTGAGAGAATTATAGAAAGAGAAATTCAGTGAGAGAGAGAGAGAAAGAGATGAGAGTTTTAAAGCAAAGCACAAATGCATTATTTTAATTTAAATTAATTTTGGTTTAGTTTACATAAGTTATTTTTATATTTTATTTTATCTTTTATCGAAATTCCAGTGAAATATGAAACTTTGTGTAATACAAAATATGAGAAATAATTATATTCTAAGAATTGCCATCGGATAGCGCATTAAATTTTTGCACTTTTAGACAAAATGTGAAAAATAATTAAAATCTAAGAATTGCAATCGGATGACGCACTAAACTGTTGAATTTTGATAAAAAATGTAAGAAATAATGAAAATCTAAGAATTAGAATTGGACACGAACTAAAATGTTGCATATTAATTCAAAATGTGAGAAATAGGTAAAATCTAAAAATTGTAATCAGATGACGCATTAAAAGAATGAAAATATAATAAATAGTATATTTGCTTCAATGAAAATATCCCTTTTTAATACCAAATACGACAAAAAAAGAAAATATAATTAGAATCAACACTCGAGAAAAATATGCCATTTTAATACAAAATATGACAAATAATGAAAGTGTAATAATTAGAATCGACAGTCGAGTGAAAATATGCCTTTTTAATAAAGAATGTGACAATTAATTAAAATCTAATAAGAATCGTCACTCGAATGAAAATGTTCCTGTTTAATTCAAAATGCGACAATAACTGAAAGTATAATTATTTGAATCGGCAGTTGAACGAACATGTACATTTTTAATAAAAACGTGACATATAATTAAAATGTAATAATTAGAATCGACAGTCGTATGAAAATGTTTCTTTTTAGTACAAAATGCGATAAAAACTTAAATTATGAGAATTAGAATCAATATTCGAACGAAAATATGCCTTTTTAATACAAAATATGACAAAGAATGAAAATGTAATAATTACAATCGTTAGTCGAACATAAGCGTACCTTTTTTCATACAAAATGTGACAAAACATGAAAATATAATAATTACAATCCACAGTTGTACGAAAACATGCCTTTTTATTACAAAATGTGACACAATGAAAATGTAATAATAAGAATCGTCAGTCGAATGAAGATTTCCATTTTTTTATTCAAAATGCAACAAAAATTGAAAATATAAAAATTATAATCGACAGTCAAACGAAAATCAACCTTTTTAATATAAAATATGACAAATAATGAAAATGTAATAATTAGATTCGATACCCAATGAAAATGTTCCTTTTTAATACAAAATGCGAGAGAAACTGAAAATATAGAAATGAGAATCGACAGCTGAACGAAAATATGCTTTTTAATAAAAATATGACAAATAATGAAAATGTAATAATAAGAATAGACAGTCGAAAGAAAATGTCCCTTGTTAATGCACAATGAGATAAAAACTGAAAATACAATAAAAAAAGTAAAAAAAACTGGTGAGATAATATTTAGAATCGACAGTTGAACGAAAATATACATTTATAATGCAAAATATGACAAAGAATTAAAATGTAATAATTACAATCGACAGTCGAATGAAAATGTCACTTTTTAATACAAAGTGTAGCAAAAACTGAAAATATAATAACTAGAATCGACACTCTAAGGAAAATATGCCTTTTTAATACAAAATGTGAGAAATAATTTAAATGTAATATTTAGATAATGAAAATTAGAATCGACAGTCGAATGCAAATGCCCCTTTTTAATAAAAAATGAGACAGAAACTGAAAATATAATAATTAGAATCTATTCTCGAACGAAAATATGTCTTTTTAATACAAAATAGGACAAATAATGAAAATGTAATAAATAGAATAGTCACTCGAATGAAAATGTCACTTTTTAATACAAAATGCGACAAAAACTTAAAATATAACAATCGTCAATCGACACTTGAACCAAAATATGTCTTTTTAATACAAAATATGACAAATAATGAAAATGTTTTATTTAGAATTGTTAGTCGTACGTAAATACGCCTTTTCAATACAAAACGCCAAAAAACTGCTAATATAATAATTAGAATCGATAGCTGAACGAAAATGAGCCTTTTTTTATAAGAAATGTGACAAATAATGCAAATGTAATAATTAGAATCGTCAGTCGAATAAAAAATGCGACAAAAATGGAAAATATAATAATTAGAATCTACCCTCGAACGAAAATATGCCTTTTGAATACAAAGTATGAGAAATAATGAAACTGTAATATATAGAATCATCAGGATACTTTCATACGATTGATGACTGTAATTATTTCGTTTACATTATGTCGCACAATTTTTATTAAAATGGGATATTTTAATTCGACTGGTGATTGCAATTATTACATTTTCATTATTTGTCACATTTTGTATTAAAATGGAATATTTTCATACGACTGTCGATTCTAATTATTACATTTTCTTTTCTTGACACATTTTGTATTAAAAAGGGATATTTTCATTCGACTGATGCTTGTAATCATTTCCTTTACATTATGTGCCATATTTTAAGGATATATTTGTCCGACTGTTTATTGTAATTATTACATTTTCATTGTTTGTCACATTTTGTTTTAAAAAGGCATATTTTCTTTTTAATAAAAATTGACACATAATGTAAACGAAATAATTATAATCATCAATCGAGCGAAAATAATTAATACAAAAATATGACAAATATTGAAAATGTAATAATTATAATTGGTAATCAAACAAAAATATTCCTTTTCAATACAAAATATGACAAACAATGGAAATGTAATAATTACAATCGACAGTCGAACGTAAATATCCCCTTTTAATACAAAATATAACAAATAATTAAAATGTTATATCGTCAGTTAACCGATCATATCCCTGTTTAATACAAAATGTGACAAATAATGAACATGGAATAATCAGATTCGTCAGTCCAACGAAAATGTCGCTTGTTAATTGAAAATATGGCAGATAATGAAAATGTAAAAATTAGAATCGACATTCGAATGAAAATATCTCTTTTTTATAGAAAATGTGACAAATAATGAAAATGTAGCAATTAGAATCGACAGTCGAACAAATATATCCCTTTTTTAATACAAAATGTTACAAATAATATTTCTAAAATAATACTCGACTGTCGAACGAAAATCTCCCTTTTTAATACAAAAATTGACAAATAATTATAATGTAATTATTAGAATCGAAATTCGAACGAAAATACCCCTTTTTATATAAAATACGTCGAATAATGAAAATGTCATAATTATATCGACTGTCGAATAAAAATATCCCTTTTTTTAATACAAAATGTGACAAATACGAATATGTAATAATTACAATCGACAGTCGAACGAACAAAATTTGACAAATAATTCAAATATAATAATAAGTCTCGACTGTTGAATTAAAATATCCCTTTTAATGCAAAATGTGACAAATAATGAAAATGTAATAATTAGAATCGACACTCGAATGAAAATATCCCTTTTTAATACAAAATATGACAAATGAAAATGTAATAAGAGAATCGACAGTGGAACGAAAATATTCCTTTCTAATACAAAATGTGTGAAATAGTGAAATGCAACTATTACAATCGACCGTGGAACAAATATTTTCCTTTTCAGTCCAAATTGTAACAAGTAATGTATATGTAATAATTAAAATCGACCGTTGAAGGAAAATGTTCCTTTTTCATATAAAATAAGAAATAATATATGTCACAACTACAATCGACAGCCGAACAAATATATCATAAATATGTCATATCCCATTATGACCACAAATATATCAAATATCTAATATCAGAAAATCTAATAATTACAATGAATTTCGCACAACAATATTCCAAAATATGTCACTTTTCCCTCCAAAATATGTGAAATAATGAAAATGTAATAATTACAACGAAATTCACCGAAAAATCTTCCTTTTTATTCCAAAATGTGTCAAGTAAATAAAATCTAATGATTTCAAAGAATTCGCACAAAAAGCATGGTCTTCACTCGAAAATGTGACAAATAATGGAAATCTAATTATATGAAATAAATTCGCACATAGACATTCCTTTTCACTCCAAAATGTCAAAATCTAATAATTACAATAAAATTCATACAAAAATTTTTTTTTCACTCCAAAATGATATAATATAATAATAAGATAATAAAAATCTAATAATAATGAAATTCGCACAGATAGCTTCCTTTTCACTCTAAAATGTGGCAAATAATGTAAATCTAATAATTACAATGAGATTCATACACAAATGTTCCTTGTCACTCTAAAATATGTCAATGAAATTTGTAGACTGGTGGCTTTTGTTTCTCACCACAGAATTGCTTCGGAGTAGGACAAGGTTGGTGCACTACTTCAGTTTTCTTTACGCTAAGTGTAAGACCAAATGCTTTACATGCAGCAGGGGAACGATTTATTAGATGTTGGGCCTCCTCAGAGGATGTTGCTACAAGAGCAGCAGCATCAGCGAACAACAAATCACAAATAATTTGCGTACGAAGTTGGGTTTTGGGTTTGAAGCGCTGATGATTGAAGAGTCCACCAGTTGTTCAAAACTGAAACTTGACACCGCTCTCTGTGTCTGCAAATGCATACTTCAGCATCACCGAGAAAAAGGACAAAAAGGACAGGGGCCATGACACAACCTTGCTTGGTGCCATTTGTGACATCAAAGCATTCTGACATCAGACACGATATTAGCTTTCATTCCTTCATTAAAGTAGGATGACCGTTAGCATGTTTTCAGGGATGCCGAGTTTCCTCAAGAAAGCCAAAAGAGCCTCTCGATTTACAGTGTCAAAGGCCTTCGTCAAGTTCACAAACACCATGTACAACTGATTTTTCTCGCGAACTTTCTCTGCAATTGACGAAGAGAAAAATATCATGTCAATGGTGCCACGACTCGACCGAAAACCACACTGCGATTCAGGATAAACGTCATCAAGAAGGTGTATAATGATTCTGTTTAGAATCAGTCTAGCTAGGATTTTGCCTGAAATTAAAAGTAGACATACCTGGAACTCTTATTTTTTTAGAGCAGTTTGATAAAGGCATCTTTATAATCCCGTGGAACACAGTCTGCCTTCCAAATCTCCACAAAAAGGAGATGTAACTTTTCTACCAACTTTTGGCCACCATGCTTATACACTTCGGGTGGAATAGGATCCTTAGGAATAGGTGATTTTCCAGATGAGATTTGCTTGATGGAGTCACTTACCTCTTAATAGGTAAGTTCAAAAGACGGACCTGGGAACAACAGCAATTAAAAGGTGGTTCCACGCTCCTCAAATTCTCCAATCTCCCGATGAGAAAACTTGCTCACGGATGTAGTTTATCGTCATATCCAGGACATATAAATATATATATGGAGTACACACACACACACACACACACACACACACACACACACACACACACACACACACACACACACACACACACACGTATATATATATATATATATATATAATTTAATTTAAAGAAAAAACAGACCCTTTTAAGGTTCCGTTAGTTATAATAATTTATTTCACCAGAGATTTTATTTTCCTCTGGATCTTCAAATTCCACTTTCAAGGGTGAAAAAGTGAAATTAAAATTTACACTTTTGAAGGGCAGTATTAAGCTTATATAAGGTGACATAGAAGGTGGTGAGGGATAGCGTGAAAGACATGGTCGAATTTAGAGAAGAAAGGGAGAGTTTTAAAATTTATTTTTATTTTTATTACAATACTTAATATTGAGGAGGAGGGGGGTAAGGATCAGATATTGACCTATTTAATCGGTCACCTCACCGGAAATGATATGGGAAAAAAGGAGAAAAGTAAAAAGGAAAAAAGAAAAAGGGGAAACATGGACGTAGGGTTCTGAAGGAAGGAGAAGGGTGGTATGGCTTGATTCGCAGACGAATAAATTGTGGGCGTGGAAAAGCATAGCAGTCGCTACACCCTCACACATGTGTGCATACAAGCTTCCTTATATCTAAATACACGCCAATATTTATCATCGTATATAAATATCTACACGTATATATACCAACATTAAATCATAGCCTAAAGAATGTATATCAATGTACTTATGCCAATATACAACTGCATATATATATTATAGTATGATTGTGATTTTTTTAGGTGTAGTGATTTATATTGAGATGATTTTTGTGTCTGCATGTAAAGATCATCTCATTGTGTTGTTACACACACACACACACACATATATATATATATATGGAGTATACATATATATATATATATATATATATATATATATATATATATATATATATATATATATATATATGGAGTACCAAAGCCTTCCATTTATAAATAATTTGCCACACTCCAAATCGTTTTGATAGCTTTTTGTAGCTTTCTTCATCATTATAAGATTCAACTATGCGATTTTTTAAAGCTTCAGGAAGTTCTTTGATCTTTGCATAATTCTTTTAAATTTAGTCTAACTGCACACTTTTGCATTCACAATGAGTTATATTGGTTGATTGCAGCATACAAAGCTTACCAAACATAATGAATACGTGCTATTTTGATTTTTACACGTGTACAAAAATTATTTGTACTGACAACCATGTAAAACAAAAATACAGAGTGTAAATGTAAAGGTTCACATATATCGTAATTTTTAATTAATATTTTTATTGCAGCTTGATAGAAAATAGTAAAGTGGTTGTAATTCGTGTAATCAAGGTTTCTCTTAATGAATATATAGTTTAAATAATTTGTTGATCATCTGGAAAGAAGAGACATTTTTATATTCTTACTTTTGCGCAGGACCCTTATATATATATATATATATATATATATATATATATATATATATATATATATATATATTTTGCAGCGCTTCTTTTTTAAGTAGAAACAGAGTCAATACAGACTCAATAGTAATATACAATTCAAAAACTGCTTCGTCATTTTGCAGATATATATATATATATATATATATATATATATATATATATATATATATATATATATATTATTGACAGCAATGTGGTATCAGTTTGGTTTCAATGTGTCAGACAGGGACGTTTTAGCTTTTTAAATATTTGTTTATACGATCTAGTTAAATAATTTATTTATAATCACAGACGTGGTTAGTGCAGACATCATTATGTCACGATTTAGCGGTAAATAAAGAAACTTTCCATGTTGTTATTAATTTTCAACAAATTTGAGTGAAGGGAACTCTAAAAATAAAGGGTTTCGTCGTCAAGTTTGGGGCATTCCCCCGCAACAACCTTCCACTGACAGTTGTAGGAGATGGACAATTTTGTCTTTTAGCGCTTTGCGACTGGATAGCACTTCTGTGCGTGTCATTATACTTATGGGTTAGTATTTTTTTAATCATTTCACAATAAAGCCACTAAGATGCAAGGGGTTATTGAGTGTGAGAGAATATGAGGAAATTTACTATTAAGGGGAAAGAACAATTAAAAAAAAAACAGAATTAAGACAGTAGATGACGATTGACATTGCATTTAAATTTTTGACGATCAAAGTTGACAAAGAAGTGTGAGACAAGAAACTGTTAGCATAGAAATTACGGTTGCATCTCGCCATTTCAACTTCAAAAGCAGCAGGCTTTGCCGTCAATCTAGTAGTACATTTAAATTCATAAAGAAAGTCTGGTAAGTAATGGCTGGCTGCTTGTATCCGAGTATACCTGTCTGCTAGGGTGTAAAGGCAAGATTCCATAGAAGAAAGTTCATCAGAACAAATACCATGAAAGTATTTATAGAAAAAGCAGAAGGAAGATATGTTATGACGGTGAGAAAGTGACTAAAACCAAAATGCGAGGTCAGGACAAATATCGGTAGCAATATTCAAAGTATGAGCGAATGGTAGACTTATAAATATGTAAGATAGACATTAGTGAACCAACTATGCTAGCAGAAGAGGAAATTCTATCGTACTTTTCGAATTTGCAATTGTAAATAAATAAGTTGTTCCTTTTAAAATTTTGTGTAGTGGTCGTCTTGTTTCTTAAGTTGCGCCTATTTTCAAAAGTTGCTGTTTCTATCAACTAAGTTTTGTCTGTCACACGAACTTGGAGTTGGTAGGAAAGTAAAATTTGAATAGTATCTCATATCACGATGAAAGAAATGCGTAAATGTGTCTTCTGCATATTGACATCGCACATTAGTTCTGGTTATGTCAAAAAAATTAAAATAATACAAAACAATCTTAGGACAGTTCACGCACGTTAAAAAATGCATCGACTTGATTTATAAAGAAAACTGTTCTAGTCAAGTTAATTCACGTAGTCTCGTAATTCACGTAGTCTCGTAATTCACGTTGTCTCGTACCAATTAACGACGAACTGTCAATACCTCAGATATTATGACGCACAAAAAAACTTAACTGCACTTATGGTATCATATACACATACCTTTATTAACCGCTCATGAAAAATAATTGCAAAATTTGTACATAAAATTTGTTGACAAAAAAAGAAACTTTTTATTCTTATGTTAAGTATTTTCTCCTGTCACATTCTCTTTTTTTTTTTTTTTTTGGCTCCAGTTGACTACTACAGAATTAAGGGGTGTAGAATCTAGCTTCTACATTTAGTGTTCATAAACCATTAAAAGTAGATCTTAGCGATAATCTATGCAACTAACGATTTAAATCCGGCTCTGGAGATAATTTTCTGAGAACGTTTTGTGAGGTGGTCGATAAACGCAAAATTCTTATTTTTGAGTGCTTTCAACTATGTACACTCGCATCATTCTAGCTCGTGACTTAGATACAATTTTCCGCCAGGTCGCTTGGAGCCTATCATGTGAACCAAAAGTCAATAAATACGATACACCAATACATTTCGCCAGTGAGCAAGTGACCAGCATATTTTAGTTTTTTTTTGGGGGGGGTGTCATCCACCTCCTGTCATCATTCATAAATTTTTATGTATATTTTTTTTTTTTTTTAAAGATAAAAATCATGAAATTTTTAAATTTTCATGTTATGACGTGCGTTTTTTTAGGTCCTCTGAATGGTAAATGGAGGATTGATTGATAACGGACAAGTTCTTTTGGTGAATGTGATAAATTGTAACAAGTAAATGGATTGTGAATCGGATTAGCTAGGTATAGGATAGCAGTAATGGCCAGCCTCAGCTCAACCCGACCTTTTTTGGCCTTGTGCCTCAATTTTGTATTTTTTACAAAATAAATCTCGAGCAAGTGACCAGCAATCAATCGCCTGCTGAATCCACGTCACACAATTCTCAGGTTTAAGGTTATTTCTTAACATAATCCCAGATTGCAGAATGAACACTCACTCACTCACACAGCAAACATTCATTCTTGCCAGTTAGTTCTTTAATACTTAATAACAAATTTTCGTCTGTGAGCAGTAACCAACAATCATCTTGCAAAAGAATTCCACGTCACTCTTTAAGCTTTAATTCCACGTCACTCATTTTCTTAAGCTTTAAGTTGAATTCTTAATTCTTGAAAAGACAGAATAGTAGAAGCGTGTAGTAGTATAATAGTAATAACATGATGGAAAAAGGCTTCAAACTTAATAAAAAGAAAGTATTATCGTCAAAATGTTTATGTTATTATTAAGTAAAAAGATGAAAGACGTATTTTTAATTATTTAACATTTTTTATAATCCTTTCTATCATGTTCGAAATTTTGGTTAAAAATTTTTTTTTAGTCAGTGGTCTCGTAACCATTAGTTTTTTAGCACTCAGTTGAAAAACTCGTTTACCATTAGTTTTTTAGCACTCAGTTGAAAAACCCATTAATATGGAAATTCTTGCAAAAATGAAATAATTGTCGGATTTTAATGAAACTGTCATAACGAAATTATTTTAGACATCTTTGTATTTTAGAAAGTCATGGTAAAAATATTTTTACATCTGTTACTCCTCACCCTTACTTAATTTTAAGAAAACTTAAAAATTCGACTATGTGTATTTTTGTGATTATTTTAATTAAATGCTGAAGACTTTGAAGAATATAAATCATCGACTTTGTTTGTAAATCAAGAAGCATTTCTATCCAAAATTTAGCTCTGAATTGTAAAATACAAAACCCAATAAAACTAGGACATTATTTAATTAGAAAAGCTTTTAATGGCTTTTATGAATAATATTTATTAAGGACATTATTGTCTGAAGCCAAAATATTTTTCCGATGAAAAATGAATTTTTACAAAAATTGTTTTCTTTTTTTCAATTTTAAATACAAAACGTGATAAAGTTGTTAAATATTTTAAAATTAGGTTTGAATATGTGTCTTTTTGGAAATGCTCTTATTGATCTATTTTTACAGATTTTAAATTTGAAAGCTTATTACAATCTGCGAAGCGTTAGTATTTTTAAAATAATTTTTTAATATGCCAAAAGATATATTAAAGACGGAGGCACAATTCAGAAATAATGTCCCATTTTAAAAGTTTTTTTCTCCTAATGGCGAGGATCCAGCCTCATAAATAGAATTGATTTTTTGTCAAACTCTCTGTCACAATCATCACATTTTTAAAATTTTTAATTTTTTTTTTTTTTATATATATCACTAAATATTTTCTTTCATTTTTCAAATATGTTTATTTTTTTTTTTTTTCTGTAGAGAGATATAATATTTAAAAATTTTTCCTTTTTTTTAGATTCAGTTTTGGGGACTGAAAAAGTGTATGGTTTGGACATAAGTTCATTAAAAAAAGACTAAAAAAAAAAATCAATAAAATATTAGACTTTTGAAAGTGTTTAATTTTTGAAATACTTTAAAATTAAATAAACTAATTTACTTAAAATTCGAAAATAGTATAACTGGTGAGTAATTTCCATCTGATAAATTGACGTCAACGTTGGTTGTTGAGGAATTGGCGTAAAACAATTCCCACCTCCAAAACCAATCACCACAGTTGATTGTTTTTAATTTCCAACTAAATTTTTTCTATAAAAAAATTAATGATGTTTGTTTCAAATTACATTAAATATCTTTTAAATTTTCTAATGAACTTAAATTTCTTTGAAAAAAAGTTTAACATTGGATTTTAACAATTTTTTTTTAAAATGGAGAATTTCTTTTTGTTTACAAAGTTGTCAAAAATTTGAGTAAACACAAGGTTTTGATTTTATGTAAATTTTCACACAGGCTCACAAAAAAAAAAAAGATTTTTAACTAAAATTTCGGACCTATTTAGAAGGATTAAAAAAGGGAAAAAATATTTTGGTCTTTCCCTTTAAGAATAACAAACATTTAGACGATAAAAAAATTGTTTTAAGTTTGCTTTTTTCATCCATTCTTTTTTAAAGTGAAGTATTGATGAAATTTAATGAGAGAACAGGCATTAAAGAAAATTCACTTCCAGAAGGTATTTGAACCAAACTTTCATCACCAGAATATGGGTTGGTAAAGCATGTTCGAAAAACAAGTTTAACCTGCAAAAGATGATCATTTTCATCTGCTGGAGAATGCATTAACAAAGTGATTTCTCAAATATTCATTCATTAGACAAAATAAGATAATATTTAAGATAAAAGATTCATCTACTCAAATATCAGTATCAATTAAAAATAATTTTTAAAAGTGATAAAATCATTACCAGCAAAATAAATATTTGTTTTTTTTATCATTAAGATGAAATAAAATACTGTTTAAAATAAACGGAGCATCTATTTAAATATGGGTATCCACTAAAAAATAACGTGTAAAGTGATAAAACTATGTCAATTTAATAAATAAAAATCCAATTTCCAGAAATACCTCAATGATCTCTTCAATATTCAGGCAGATAGTCAAGGCCAAAAATAAAATTCTTGAACATTAAACATAAAAACACAAACAAAAAAATTAGATATTTATAAAGTTTTTTACCAAAAATATTCAGCAAGCAAAAAAAATTCAATTGAAAGTGTTTTTTGTCTTTTTTTAAAATTAAATCAAATAAAACGTCAACTAAATTCTTTATTTCTCCAAATTCTCGCTTGAAGAAGGGAAATAATTGCAACATTTTTTTCTCAACAATTCAGGATTACTTCCAGAATCTGCATAGTAATCAGACTTAAAAATTCAATTCCATTTTTACTAAACCATTTTCGGTTAATTATCTTAAAAAAAGAATTTTTAAACAACATTTCTGTTTTGTCAGTTAATAGGCAGTTTTTATATCATCCAGTTTCATTCTTAAGTCTTTAAAAAGGAAAAATGGGTTTGTTATAGACAACAGTCTTAGGTTATCCCATTTAATTTTGAAAAAAAAAAAAAAAAAAAACGTCCCTAGGGAAATTCCTTAAGACTATAAAAAAAAAGTGTGCATTTCTTTTTAGCCTCTTTTAAACTTTTTTGGCTCTGGGTATCACTGATGTAATCAAACGTGGGTCAGATGTCCCTTATAGGATATGTTCATTTTCATGGTTTCCTTTAAAGAGTTATTACTACTCATATTCTTATTGGAGAAAGTTTTATGTTTTGCACCATGTTTTGTCAGGTCGAAATTCCTTTGTTAATAAATGCATTGTCATTCGTTTTATATTTATTTACTAATGTTTTTAATATTTTTTTTATATTTCTGAGACAACTAAAATTACCCTTAAAAAAATAACAGACCTAAAAAAAGGAAGGCGGGTACAAGATGAGGACATTAACACTCAAAAACAGTCTGCCACAAAAATATATTTAAATTTATTAGAGTTTTTACAAAGGATCTGCGGTCCACATAACAAGGACAACTTTGAAAGGCTTGACAATTTTCTTGTTGATTCGAAAACCCATGGGACAGTGGATAAAGGTTTTGGTTTTCAATCCACTGACAGGATTGTCCATTACAGACAGTTCAATACTGAAAGTTAAAGCAGTGGAGAACATTATCAAGCTCCGAAATTAAAAACATCCATTAAACGTGGAACTAGGAATGTCCCCCAGTTGAGTGATCCATTTCACATTCAAACCACCAAAAGAAAACCAGTGGGTTGAGACTAAAACATTGAGTATTAAAATAATTGACAAAGTGAGGACAATAGTTTTTTTTGTTTTTTAATTTACTAAGTTTTTTTTACTTGACTCAAATTGACTCTAAATAAATTCCTTTTTCTTTTTAAATTTTCCAGGAGCCTATAAGTCTTCATATGGAAAGTGTTGATTGACAACATAATGGTGATTAATATTTATTTACAACAAACATATTAGCAGAATAACAAAAGGTTCACTTCCAAGAGAAACATCAAGTTCTAATTTATTTCTCGAGACAGCAACAAGAAAAAAAGTTAAACCTAATTTAGAAGATACAATGTCATATAGGCATACATTTATTTTTGTTTAGGATTTTGACATTTGTTAATGTTAGTGATGCATTTACACTTACTCATTTTTGTTGTTTTTTTAAATAGAATAATAATTAGTATAGTACCCATAAAAAATTACAGGATTATTTACACATGAAAATAATCAGAGTTCACTGTTCTAGAGTTGTTTTTTTTGGCTTTTATGGGTTATTTAAGGTCTGGAAGATGGTTTCATAAGAATAATTTTTTCTTTTTCTTTTTGCAATTGAATATTGCATTAACAAATTTTTTGAAAATACCAATGACTTTTCTTGATAGGAGGTTTTGAAGCCAATAGCTGGGGGGAATGGGTCCATACCTTTCCCAAGAGTATTTCACTGTCAGTGAATTTCACGAACCCAATGGAATTTGAACCTCTCCAATTTCTCATACCTAGTTGCTATCCATTACACCACCCTCTTTTTCCATTCAGACTTGTACACCTAGTTCTTCAACTTAGAATTAGTTACTATCTTCCTTCAGAGATTTAGCTATCAAACTGTATTTTTCATTTTCACATGTCAATAGAAATGGGGGGGGAAGCAAGATGGAAGAAGTGTAAACAAGGAAAGATGGAGGATAATTAACAAATGAATATAGAAACACGCACGCACATACAGAAAAGATGGAAACAAAAAAGACATGGATACTGCCCATGTAATAAAGCCTTGTTATTTTTTTCAAAATGTTTTATTCATATTTTATCTTATAAAGTAGGTAAAGCTTTATTTAACTTCTTTGGATTGAATAAATGAATAGAGAAAGAACTTATCTTAGTCACTTATCTTAATACCTTCAAGAGAAACTTAGTAAATGGGGAGAGAGTTTTATAGACAAAGATAAGATCATGTGTCTATATTTCTGAGATAAAGAATTGTAATTATTTCATTGTCCCACTCATCAATTGCCATATTCATGATCTTTTGGCTTTTTAAAACTTTTTCAGGTGATTGGAATTTCGAACTGAACCCTTAAATTTGGTCTGCCTGGGATAGATTGTTCCAGTTCGATGAATGCCTTTTCGGATGAACCAAAACACCTCTCTTTAATCCCAAGAGTCAAGAGTTTTTTTGTTTTTTTAAATCAGTTCATTGGATCAAAACTCTTTGGGTCAAGTCATTGTGGGTTCAATACCTGGCTACTGCAATATCCTTTCAAAAAGGGAATAACTGAGACATCGAAACATGTTTTGGAACTAGAACAAAATGTTATTTTAATTGTTCATTTATCACCTAAATGAGTTCATTTATATTTTTAACATTGCTTTGAAACGTTTAGAACATTTTTGTAAAGATGAAAACAATTCTCTGAACAATGGAATAATCAGGGCATTGCTGGTTCTTAAACATGGAATATTATAGGGTGTTTGTAAAGTCTGTGTGCAATTTAACATTATGTTAAATATTTTTAAGGTAACATGGACTGTGGAATCAGGACAAGAGTTAAACTGCAGCAGTTACTGAAATTAGGATTTAGAAAGAAATAACATTAATGCAATCAGGAATTGGTAAAAGGTGTAAAATTAAAAAGATATTATTTTCCTCTAGCTAAATTCTGTGAGACAGATTTATAAGAACGTGCAATTCTTTTGGAGTTATTGTTGTCCTTTATTTAAACCATAAACTACATTAATTTTTTTTACTTTTTTTTTTAATGCATAATGCACAACAATATGGTCTGTAAATATAATATAAAATAATGTAAAAAGAAAAGTATAGTAAACCGATATAATAATTTTGAAAAATAAAGGATGGTAAAAGAGGTTACAAATGTCTCACATTTCTGGGTGGGACTCCCTTGTCTAAGATAACTGGCCGTGACATAAGTAATTTAGAATTGGTTCACTGTCTTCTGTTAAGTTGGGCTCATGATCAATCAAATAGGCACCATTTGCATCCACTGAACTGTTCCACGGAACTTCTGAAATATATATATATTTATATTTTAAATATACTTAAAACCTTTTAATGAAACATTTTCAAATGTCAAATAAATATTAAACAAAGTTTTTGACAAACTTTCCTTTGAATTTTCCATTATTATTTAATTACCAGATTAGAATACAGACCAACAAAAAAAAAAAAAGAACTTTAAGCTTCAAAGTTCCATCATTCATTTTCCAGTTTTGTTCTTTATTGAATAATGTATAGGATACAAATCCTATATTCCAACAAATGACTAAAAAAACACAAAGTAGATTTGCACACCCGCAAAATCGGATCAAAACGACCAAAAACAGATTTCACAATAAGTTGTGAAATTAATTTTCTGACCAATGAAAGGAGGCGATTTGCTAAACCAAAAAAATAGATAATGAGCCAGTGTGAAAAAAAAGTCAACAACAAATACAGAGTTTTCAAGTCAGTTGCCAGTCAGTCAGTCAGAGAAGGGCGCAAAAGATCACAGAAGATTGACAGTAAATTTCATCACTGACTCAACCGACGAAAAAGGAAAGTGGAAGGAAAGAACAACAACAACAAATTTACAACTGACTTCAAAACAATTCATAAGTACATTTTCCTTTTATCTTTATTCCTCATTCACACTCTTTTTTTTCAATTTAAATTGCTCGCCCCTTTTTCATTTGCAAAACAAAAGAAAATATATATTATTCTGCTACTCTGTTAAAAGACAATGAACACAGACATTTTTATCAAAATCACATTTTTGCTTAAACGAACTAAAACATTAATCTTTTTTACCCTATTCACAAGATAATAAATATACAAGGTTCTATTTTTTATGAACGTTCCTTATCGTGTTGTTTCTTCTTGAAATTTGCGTTGTATTTTGTGGGCAGGGTATCCCGGATTAAATTCTCCTTTAATCCGGGTACGCTGAACCCCACAAATGTAATGGAATTTTTACAAAATTTTAATCGGTTGTTAATTTCACTTGAAGACATTTTAGATAATGTAGCTCATTGCTAAATACTAAAATAAACTCAACCAATAACACTTTCAATCTCAACTAAACCTCTTCTTCACTCCAAAGAAATATAACTCTCCAATCTAACTTCACTTTCTTCAACCTATTTCCGTCCAACAATCTAAAAACATCACCCTCCAAAACTAATAAAAGCAAATGACTTTCTTTCTTCAGACACCACTTTAGCTGCACCACATGATTTTTCCAACTCTCTTGTATATATTTTCAACCTGACAGATTTCTCTTTTGAATTACATTTCTTTAAATCTCCTCAAATTCATCAGTAAACATGATGCATCTGTGTCTACCTCCATCATCACTTCCAGTTATTCACAATCTGCACAGGCAGTGAATAGGATGAATCAAATATATACGACTCCATCATCTCTATCCATTGATTGAAATAACCATCAAATGTTATTCACTGCAATCCTTCAGGACAGAATGGAATTAAGAAATTTTTTTTTAAAAAAAGGACACTTTAAAAAGATGGGTGTCACTTCAACAACAGTAGCATTCATGATTTTTTGGTAATCAATTAATAAGAATGTCAGGTTCATGCCTTGGTTGGGAATATTGCATGTCCATCAACAAACTTATTGCTAACTTAGTTGCTACAAATATTTTGAAAGCTTTCTCTGAATAATTACTAGTGAAGTTTTCATTACTTATCATCTCATACATGTTCATTAAGTTAATTTTCAAAATTGCACTTCCAAGTCTTCTAAAGATAGAGACATGCCCCCTAATGTTTTCATTGTTCCTTCTGATTAGAACAAAAATCACTTATGAGTTTCATTGAGAGCAAAGTGAATCTATCATTTCATAAGTTGACATAAACGGTCAAATGTTTTCTCACACAGTCTATTATTTACTAGATGTCACAGAACTTCATAATGTTTAGTACCAACTACATATTTCACATTATTTACTGCTATCTTTCACATAATTGTCAGAAAATGACATCTTCAATTGTTCAGCATAATTCCTTCCTTCTTCCACTTCACTATTCTTCTTCCTTATAGTTTCAAATAATCAGATTCTGTCAGTTATTTTGGAAATCTCAAATTCATTCCTTTTATTTTATCACTAATTGTATGTAGAGAGTAACACCTGAGAAACAGTCATCTTTGTATGTAGTTACTTCCCTTTCTGAAAACAATGTATTTAACTTCTCAGGATATGAAGCATCCTTATATAATATCTACAACTTTTGTAATATTATGTGTCCTTATATAATATCTATAACTTTTGTGAATACTCCTTGTCACTTTCGTAATGCTCGTTGTAGCAGAGACTTTGTAATCGCAGATACAACTATAGTACATCGTTGAACAATACTGGTGTCAGACGCCTTCGAATAACACTCGCATTAATAGTACTTGCTCGATAATTCTCGCTCGAACGGTAATCCTTATAGTGATCTGAATAGAGAAATAGTATAGTGAATAGAGTAGAGAATAGCGTTCCGTATAGTGATAGAAGATAAATAGCGATCAATTAGACACACAGTAGCGATCTATGTTCAAACTCAAGTGTCGGCAGCGACACTTTATTCCTATATAATACCTTCCCTTTGGGATGGTAAAGGAGACCAGCAAGTGAATTGGATAAGCTAACAGTAAAGTCTCTATAATAAAATACGACGAGGTTAGCTAAAGGGAACTATGGCCTAAAAATGTCTAGAAGTATATTACAACAAGGTTTGTAATATAACTTAACTAAAAAGGGGGCTTGCTAGTCTCTCCCACAGGTTAACAGTGTATAGGGGGCACAAACGAGGTCAAGGTCGAGATGACATGTTCCTCTGCCGGTTTAAGGATCGAAGGAGGAGGTAACTCCGACAAATCTTTCTGGCGAACATTAACTCTGCGTGCGACATTCCAGACATGGTGTTCAGGTTTGGTGTTATTCTGTTATTGTTATAAACAATCAGAAATTGTTGTAGCATCTCTTCAGCTGACTCCCCTCTCTCCGACTTTTTAGTGCCCTTTTAAATGTATCGACAAACCGTTCCGCTTGTCCGTTTGATCTTGGGTAATAAGGGTGAGTTTTAATATATTCTATTGCTAATGATTTGCAAAAAAAAAAAAACTTAAATTCACTAAACGTGAATTGAGTCCCGTTATCTGAAATGGTCGAGTCAGGAACGCCAAACCTTGCAAAAATCTCGTATAGGAAATTTATCGTTACCGCGGTAGTTGGTCTTCTACACTTCAATATTTCTGGCCATTTAGTGTAACTATCAACTACCACTAGATAATATGCTCCATTTAACGGTCCTGCGAAGTCTATATGTATTCTGAACCATGGCATATCGGCTTTCGGCCAGGGTTGAACTTTGATAGGCGGTGACTTCGCTACCAGAGCACAACCTCTGCATGATTTCATTAAATTTTCCATATTTTGATCCATTTTTGGTCAGTAAGTATAACACCTCATTAAGGATTTCATTCTAGAAATTCCTGGATGTCCTATACGAAATTTCTTTAGCATACGTTTTTGCAACAATGCTGGTATCACAATTCTTTCTGCGTACATAAGTACATTATTACACAAGGAAAACGCATTATTGCCAGTAATATTTTTTCTTTAAATCTTAGTTGCTTCTTCATTTTCATTATAAGGTCATCTTTTTCCGACTTAATTCTTATTTTCTCCAATGTTATGGGCAGTTCTCTTACAGTATTGTATAATACATTATTAATTTCATTTTCATCCCTTATCACCGCAATTACTGTGTCTTGGTATTAGTCTAGACAATCCGTCTGCATGACTTAATTTTTTGGATGGTAGAAACTCCATTTTATAATTATAGTTCAATAGGATAATTTCTCAGCGCTGCAGTTTATTTGCTGTATGCATGGGAACACCCTTTTTTGATCCATATATGGACAAAAATATCAATAGTATAAATTCTCTAGCAGGTATGAATTTATGAAACTTTTTCATGACAAATATAATGACCAATCCTTCCTTTCCTTTCCGGCTGTAGCCTTTTTTCAGCTGCAATTAATGATCTTGAAGCATGAGCTATTGATTTAGTTGTTCCGTTTTCATATTTGTGTAGTATCACTGCTCCAATACCCGAATCATATGCATCTGATGCAACCACCATCTTTAATTTAGAAGGTCAAAATGAGATAGTGACAATTCTGATATTAAGATTTTCTTGATCTCTTTGAAAGCACATTGACATTTATCTGTCCAATTGCATTTCACATCTTTCTTTAGCAGGTTATTCGAGGGTGCTTTTAATTCGTGCATGTTTGGTATATATATATACATATATGTTATAGACAAGCGTATGGTTGCAAGAAAGAAATACGACAACAGCAGAAATTACGTGATTTATTTCAATAGGAACGTGTGGGTTTGGGACAGCTACCTTGTGGTATAGTTCATAAGCCGGCTGCCGATCTGGGTTGATCTCACATAGTAGTTCTCACTGGTTGGCGTGGCGCTCCTCCTGCTGACTGCTGCCGACCGCCCAGACTGACCGTGACAGATCTCTTCCCTGGCCTTTTTAACGTGGGCATTCCCGAGCCATTAGGCTCGGCCAAAAAATAGCCCATTTGAACCCGTATAAACGGGTTCTGGGCCGGTTTAACCTCCCCGAAGGAGACTCCGCCCTTCGGCGTAGCCTCCTTCGGGTTCCTCCCGCCCGTAGGAAGAGAGTTGAACCGAACAGTCGCTCAAGAGTTGAACGACTGACTAGCCACCTGTTGACTGCTAGTACTTCCCTGTGTGATCACTTTTATGGCGTTTTTTATGGCTTAACAGGCTCGAAAAACGACGCGAGTATAATTAGGAGGAAGATTTTTATTGGTCGAAAATAGAAACACTTTAAAATATTATTTTATTTTTTCGACCGGAACTTGTGCGTCGGGCCTGTGCGCAAACGACGATAATGGTCATTTTGTGACGGGGCCTTGTCCCGTTCACATCCGGCTCTCGCTCTTGAGTATGTTAGTTTATTTGCTTGCAAATCAGCCGAGATATGTCTTATTTTATTTTATAACATATATATATATATGATAGTAATTGGCAAACCCTAAAAATGCTTGTAATTTTGTTGAAGCGGGCATGTCCTTTATTGCGTTCGCTCTTAAAGAGTCGGTTCGTCTACCGTTTTCATTGATAATTTGTCCTAGATATTTAAGTCTGGACATAAACAATTCACATTTTCCTTCACTGATCTTAAAACCATATTCTTTGATTCTCTCAAATAATTTTTTACATCTTCCGTATGTTGTTTTCGGGTCTTACTTTTAATAAGTGTCGGAGTTAACTCCTCCTTCAGTTCGTAACCCTTTCACCAGGGGTCTCTCTTTCCTGGCTATAAATAGCCAATGACCCTTCGCCTCGATCTCTTTTTTCCTTTCAGGCCTGTGCACCAACACCTCGAGGTAAATTTCTCTTATTCCTAGAGGATTTCAACTATCAACCTCGAAATGTAGTCGCTAACAAGGAATAGCGTGGAAATACGCTAAGCACAATATACACACACGTACGCACACACAGAATATTCACACACGCACGCACATACAGAATATTCACACACACTTCGTCCTTTGTACTGTTTCCATGTATTGTAACTTGTTAATAATATATATTTGTATATACATATATTATCAGTCTTGTTTTGTTTGCTTTCTTTTCCTTCTTCTTTGGACTTAATCAAAGTCCAACCTTTTTATGTAGTTGGGCTCGGCGAGCAGGAGTATCTGAACCTTGCGTTTCTTCTACGTCTGACTTCTATCAACAACAAGTGGCAACCGCCATTCCCACAACAAACTGTAACCGCCACGGCCTCACTACATAAGTACGTCATTGAGCACATTCCAAACGGCAAGCATGGTATCCATAATCTGTTAGTACTACTTTTATACCTAAAGGAAGTCGGATGAATTTGTATAATCATCTATTAATGTTAATTTTTAACAGTTTTTAGCACTCTTCGTCTACTAGTACTTGTAGGTAAGCGTCTGACAGGTCCAATTTAGAAAGAAAATACTTCTATTTAATTTGGCAAAAATTTCCTCAGGACTTGGTAACAGGTAGTTAAGTTGTTTTAAACTTTCATTTAACCCCGTTGAAAAATCAGCACACATGCGGATTTTATTATTCCTTTTTTTTTAACGTAGACTGTTGGTGATGCCGATTCGGAATTTTTGATATCACACCTAATTTTTTTAGTTTGTCCAATTCATTATTAATTGGATCTAAGGCTGCAAAAGGTAAAACTGCTTTTTGGCTTCAATGTCGGTGTTACATTGTCTTTTAACTCGAACTTAGCCTTTGCTTTCGTGCGTGTCCCGAAAACTTCTGGAAAACTTTTTCAGTTCATTATTTCAATTTTTTAGTTACCGTATTAGTACCGGGGTTAACAACATTTATCTTGCTGCAAAAAGAGTTAATTGGAAGGTCCCAATGATCCAACAATGCAATCCAGTCTGTTCCAAACAAATTAGCAGTATTCTTTAATACAAACACCACCGCCTTTTGGGTTTTATCCCCACAAAAGAAACAATACAGCTAAATTCACCCAATTCTTTTCCTGAGACTCCACACTTTATCATAAGTCAATAAACTGGGTTTACCCGTTTTTCTCCATGTCTGTTCATTTATTATAGTGATATCAGATCCTGTATCTAGTTGCAATTTTATTTTTACATCATTAATTTACACAAAAACAAATTTCCAAATTTTGAGATGTTTTGCTAATTTCCCTTTTAGGTTTCTTATTGTTACTTCATGTATTTATCATGTTCACATACTTTTAATTTTTTCTCCATTTTTGTATCTGCCACATTTTAATTTTCTATTTTTCTTCTGAAATTAACAGACACTTTACTGTTACCCTCCATACCCAATTCATACACACACAAGGATATTGACTTATGTATGTCTATAATTTATGTATATCTATAATAAGGAAAGACATTTCAAGGATTTTGTAAATAAACCTCAAGGAATTAACAAAATCAGATGCAAAATTGGTTAATCAAATATTAATTACCTATGAAAAACTTCCATCTTTAAAATTATATATGAATAAATAAATACTTTATGAAATTAATACCGTGCTTGGATAAAATGAAACAGAGGGGAGGGTAAAAAAGAGGAAGAAAGAGACACTATTGCAAACAAGGAATTTATTTTTGAAATTCTGCAAAAAAATTACAAATACAGATGCACATTTGCAAGCTTCTCACATATCACTGTCACTGCAATTGAAAACTAGAGACAATGATGAAAAGTCTAGTTTGAAAAATAACAAGTGTCTCATGGTCAGATAAATAAGTGTTGAGCAGTTTTGTTTATTTTTTGAAATCATATGATGAATATTTATGAATCATTGGTAGTTTATGAATATTCAGTTTCCCTTTGATTTTGAAAATATTTGTAGCAAAATACAAAAAAAAAAAAAAACAAAGCAAAAAATGCAAATGACTAAATAATTAGATTCAACACTGAAAGTCATGTATTTTCCATTCTACCAGAACATTCTAGCTGTAATATTTGTTTACTTCTTAATCTTAACAAGTTGAATGAGATTCTTATAAACCATTTATCTAAGTTTCTACCTCAGGTTTGATTAATGGCTTATGCAGGGGATGTGTGCAGATGGATATCACTTACAAGCAAATACCCTTGGGAAAATTATTAATCTATCTTTTCTTCTCCCAGATAAGGGTTAAATAGCAGGATAAGCTAGGTCCAGTAGCCTTAGTTAGCAACCAGTCTTTTACAGAAAGAAACAGCATCATACTGCAGGAAAATCTTCTGTGTAGTCAGTCATGAATCAAAAGAGACATAACTGCCAAAATGTATATCACATATGACATTTAACTGACTGAGTGATGCATTTACTTTTCATACGTGGCCAGTGTTTAAGCCCAGATAATGTGTTAAATAAGAGTCCTTCAATAGTCCTTCATAAATGAAGTTCTCTCTAAACTTTATTTGCTGTTTCTTGCTCTTCGGTTTATTAGAAATCTTCTTCTGTAGTTCCTGTTTTTAAAATTTCAGGCTAAACATCTCATCCTTCTAACTATTGGCCTTCTATCACTTTTTGGAAAAGTACAAGAGGCTCTAATCAATTGTGAATTGGCTAAGTGGTGATTGATAGGGTTTGGCATGATGGTCTTCAAGTTAACAGGTTATGGTATTTCTGGCTGAATTTCTTATTTGATTCAGTCTTTCTTATCAAATAAAAGTCATCTTGAATGACCTCTCTTCTAGATCTTTTTACATTAATGCAAAAGTCCTAAGGATTCTATCCTTGGATCTACTTTGTTCCTAATTTTCATTAATGAACTTCCTGATGGCATCAGTTCTCATCTATACTGATGACAACTATTTACTCCTATCTTAATGGTGAGTCTGATAGGTTTGATAAGGTCAAATTGGCAGCTGACCTCAAAAATTACCTTCAATTTGTTAACTGGGGCAAGGAATGGCTTTAATGCCTCCAAAATGAAACTTCCCTCTTTTAATTGTCTTCAATCCCTTTTCCACCACCATAACATAGCTTCCCTCTGCCTTTTCTATAAATATTTTCATGATAACTGTTTTGATGAGTTTTCCTCTTTGGTACCTTGACTTTATGAATTCAAAATACTGTACTAGATTGGCAGCTAGGTCTCATCATTTTACAGTTGAAATGGCTAGATGTAACTAAGTTCTGTACTAACAGTTTTTTGTACTTCTTTCTTGTGAAATTCTTCCAGATTCTTTCTTCCCAGTCAACTATGATCTTCAAAGATTTAAAAGCAATGTCAATCATTTTCTGTTTTCTTAATTCTTGTTCTTTTATTTTCCTCTCACCTTAATGGTTTTTTTTTCTCAGATTCTTTCATACTGTTGCATCTTAGTCACCTTGCCTTACTTTGGGTAAAATGATAAAAAAATGACTACATTGCTAATTACTGATTGTTAAACCATAAAAGATTGGTGCATTATTAAACTGGTCTGCCAAACTTGATAAAGTGCTTAATTTTTACTGAAGGCATTATCTAATATAATATTGTGTCAAAGCTAAATAGTACATGACTTTTAGTACAATTTATACAGGATTTTAGATATTAAATTCCACTATACTTGAGAAGGTGATTTTTAAAAAAGTGAATTCTGTATGTATTAACATATATTCAGAATTTGTATGTGTTTACAGCTATCATATAAATCAAGAACAGTTTGATGATCTGGGTCAAACTGAGTTTTCTTAGATGAGTGAATGTGTAAAATAGATTAAATGTGTTTTTAGTAAATATTTGCCCAGAAGAAATCAGCGTCAAGGTTATTTTGTTGAAAACAAAAATAAAAATTTGTTTTATCAAAAGACTAAAGAAAGTTTTAAATAAGTTGATTTCTAAATGAAACAGAAAAGAAAACAGAGGCCATGTAAATGTATTCTTGACTTTTCCCCAAAGTATTATAATTATTCCATTGATTGTCTTACAGTGACTTGTTTTTCTTCTTTTGTATTGCAGCTGTTCTAATAGCTTGTTACTCTTCTTTACAGGACACATTTCAACATTTCTGTCAACCTGTCTATATTCAATACTCATTGCACCTGTTCTGATGACTTGATATTTTTAAATTCTTTTTTTATTACACATTGGACATTACCTGACTGACAGTATTTCTTTGTTCACTACACAATGCCATTCTCTTCTTTACTGCTTGTAGCAAATCTGATGAGACTCAATGAGATGGCAATCCAGGCAAGCATCAAATGGGTGCTGTAAAAGAATCTCTTTTCAGCACCTTTTTCTTTTTCCCCCACACCATATTTTCTGATGGCTGACCTCTATTCAGTTTACTACACACTGTGTATATTCTGATGACCCATTTCTTTTCACTATAGAGTTTGTACATTAGGTAATGTAGAATTTCTTTGTTCAATACATGTTTAACCCATTCAAACAGGTTGAGTCTTGTCTTTCACTATTGACCGATGTTTTCCTATGGATGGTATCATTTGTGTTCACTATGATTTTTATTTGTCCTGATACCCCATCTTTGTAATTTCTCTTCAAAGTCCTCCTCAAATAATCTGACTCCTTTTTTCACTACCCATTGTCCCTTTTTTGAAAGTCCATCTCTTTCCTGTTCATTCAGACAGTCAGTTATGTACCATGTGTGATACACGCTTAGGCAATCATGTATCTTTCGAGACATGACTGACGAGGCAGATTTTTCCTACAGTAGGTTGCCATTTTTTCTGCGGTAGACCAGTTGCCAGTCTGTCCTGCTATTTACCCATAGCAGTGGGGAGAAAAAGAGGATTCATACCTTTTCCCAATGGTATTAGCATGCAAGTGAATGTAATGGATTCGACTGGAATTTGAACTCGGCTCTCCGATTCCTCAACCTGAGCTGCTATTCATTACTCCACAGTGCCTCCTCCTGTTCATTACTGATTATAAAAGTTTTGACAACTCATTTATATTTTTACTTCCAATTTGACAATACTTGATACCTTGTCTCCTTTCTATTAATTCCCAATTTTTTTTGAGTGACAAAAATGTATGCACTTTCCCAGATATGCTTAAAGAAACTTTAAAAAATTGCATGTTGTTCATATGTGGTATTATGTCTGAATAATACTTGGTATCAAGTATACAAGATATCAAGGAAGCAGAGGATTGACCTGGGGTCAGTCTCAGCCATTGAATGTGGAAGTACATGACCCCCCCCCCACACACACACACACACCTGCATCCAGTATTGCAATCATGTGAATGAGAATGTTAGATGGATGGTTATATAAACAACCACTCGAGGCAGTCTTGGACAGCATCTCATATATTGCAGATGGAGAATATATAGTCTACATATTGGATGAAGGGCAACTGAGGTTGCTTGCATACCACACATTGGCTGAGAGTAACTGACAAAATAATGGTGTGAATAAAATATTATGTAATGAAATTCAAATGTTGTATTATTTAATCAGCACTCCCAGATCATTACACACATATTTCTCACATGTTCAAAGTTTTATATCAAATGACACACCTTCCATCTAACCCCACCACCCAAAAAGCTTAGATGCAGCAATAGATTTCTTTTTAGAGAATATACATTTTGTACAAAATAACCTTGCACCATTTTCCATTACCAAAATGTTTTCACTTTCAGAAGACAAAATTCTTTAATTCATTTTCTGACTATTTATTCAACTGCTACAATCTTTTACTATATTTGTATCTAAATCTTTCACATTTTTTATTATCACTTGTGAATGTTTGACTCAACACCTGATATCAGTCTTTGAATTTGTCATGAATCTATAAATAGCATTTGTGTAGGAATGAATTCCTCATTATCAGACTTTCTTACTACGAAAGGAAGAAATCCTCCTTCATCTTATTCCACATCTTATTTTTAACAGTGCACAGTTATGAAAGACCATGTTAGTTTATCTTGCCTTTCCTTGTTTCTATGTTCTATCATTGTCTTTTTGTGTTCATTCAATGTGATGGTTCACTTGTCAGTTAAGAACGACATGACCTCTTCCTCTGTGTTGGACATACTGAGTCAATTTGTTTTGTTAGCAACTCCAGTTTGATGCCTTATCCATCCCTGATATGCACAGATATACAGTCATATAAAAAAGTATTAGACACACAAAATTTATAAAAGTTTAAAAACAACAAAAAAACAATTTTTAACAGCTACAAAGCAAAAAATTTAATTGAATCTAGTAAAATTTTATATCTAAGCAGAAATAAGATTTTTTTTTATCTATGACCAAATTAAAGAAATAGGCACAAAGCAAAAATTTCAGACATATCCATAAAATTTATTCAATATTTAATACTGTATCCTTTATTTGCTATGACAATGAACAGTCATTAATAATAATTTCATATAAGTATCTTGCAGAAATAAGCTTCAATTTTATTTCACTCCTATTAACATATCACCTTAGAAAAAAGAAACCCCTAATCATTATACTTCAAAACTATGTTCAACTATTGCGATGGTATTTTGACGGTTTTATATGAAGTGCAATTTTTCTCCAGATTCGTCTTGAGTGGTTTCTACCAAAGAGTTTAATTTTTTTGTCTCATTAGACAAGAATAATTTTCTTCTTGAAAATATAATCAAAGATTAGTGAAAAACCTTGCATCACTGTCATTCAGATTTTTTTTTCTCAGGAGATCCAGATTGCAGTCTTACAGTGTGTCTAATTGTATTTTTGCTCACTTCTGTCCCAGCTACATGCAGATTCTTATGAAGTTCCCCCAATTAGCGAATGGATTTCAAGTTACTTTCTAACAAATGGATGTAGCTACATGTTTATTTAATTCATGGGGATGTCTTGTACAGGGAAGAATTCTTGTCTGGCTATATTGCTTCCATTTTCAAATAATCCCTTATTGTAGTGGTAAGGATGTTAAGTTCCTTGGAGATCTTTTTATAGCCCTTTCCATGATTATGAAAACCTTTTCACATGCCACCAGAAATTTAATATTTGTTCAAGGTACGCACATAACTTTTAAATTGTTGATATTTGTATATGGTGTTCTCTGGTTGGTTAAAGTTGTCAGTTAATTATTTGAATATCATTGAAATCTAAACTACAAATTTTATTGTTTGATTTTAATTTTGAAATGTGTTCAAAACTTCTACTTACCACTTATGTTAAGTTTCCCAATGAATTTGTACATAGACAAATAATTCCTTATTACTGCTTAGATATATAATATTGTAAGTATATTTAATTCAACTTTTAGGTTTATATCCACATTAAAAATTCTTTTTTCTTGAAAATACCTTTTAAAATGTTAGATGTCCAATACTTTTTCCTTTACCAAAAAGATTTCAGCATTCACATGCATGGCCTTGGTGCTTACATCTTGGATAATCTTTCAGTAGAAAGGGAATTGTCTCTTGAGTCCCTAAGCAACTCTTTCATCTTTTATTATTACTCTGTTAGCTATCTCTTTTTCCTTTATCACTCTCCCTCTTCTCAGGGCTGCAGTATATTAGACAATCTCTGACAGTATAGAAATGGCACACTCTTCTTCCATCCATCTGTGAGCATCTTTGTCTTCAGTGATTTTAATGCACATTACATGTGGCTTAAACATTCTGTTACTGATGTTGCTGATATTCAGGCATTAAGTTTTTCCACTGCTCAATCACTTACTCAAATTGTGGATTCTCCTACCTGTTTTGCTAGCAAATCCGAGCAACAGGCTTCTCTACTTGACTAATTTCTTACCTCCATTCCTCACTCTTGTTCAGCTTTGCAACACTATGTTCTTGGAAATTGGATCACTCTGTAGTATCTAATGATATATCATTCCAATTATCTCTTAAACGGGAATCTCCTCTTTATAAGACCACTTTCCATTATCAAGCCACTCCATGATTTTCTTGGAGACAAGCATGCTCTTCTGCTATAGCCCACAAGAACCACTATTTTCGGTTATACCAGCTTGACAGCTCTCAGCACAACAGATGCCTATTCATTGCTGCTTGTAATAATTGTAAATGAGTCCTCAAAGGAGCTAAGTCTCTGTTTGCTGAGAGAATGAGGCACCTTATTGCATCTAAAAACTTTAGCTCTTTTGATTACTGGTGGCTCTGTAATAGTGTATTAAATAAGTTCTCTATTCCTCCTCTCTTCAATCAATTTGAGGTGTTAACATCTTCCACTGATAAAGCTAAATGTTTCATCCCTAAATTCTCCTTAAACACTACCCTTGACTAATCTGGAATATTCCTGCTTAACTTCCCACCTAGAACTGGGTCTGTTGAGTGATATAGTTTCTGCTATCATCTCTAACTTGGATCCTCACAAAACATGTGAACCTGATGATATCCCTGTAATAGTCATTAAGAAGTGTACCCCCATATTCATTACTGTTCTCCCCAAACTGTATAATAAGTGCCTCACTTAAGTCATAAGTGTTGTTTCAGTTTTTAAGAACTCTGGTGAACTGTCTGACCCTTCCAACTATCAGCCTATTAGCATTTTTCCTCTTTTTATGAAACTCCGAGAGGCCCTAATTAATGTTGAATTGATTAAGCATCTCTCATCACAGGTCCTTTTTTCAGACAAGCAATATGGCTTTTGTTTCTCCAGATCAACTGCTGATGTACTGATGATAATTGTGGAAAGAGTCTAACAAGCTTTAGATAAGAATGGTGAATCCTGGGCTGTAGCTTTGGGCATCTCAAAAGCTTTCAACAGGGTTTGGCATACAGGTCTTCTCCACAAGCTGAAAAGTTAAGATGTCTCCAGACAAATTTTGAACTTTTCTATCAAATTGTGAAATGAAAGTAATCCTGAATGGCCACTCTTCTAGTCCCTTTCATACTAATGCAGGTGTCCCTCAGGGCTTCATCTTTGGTCTTACTTTGTTTTTAATTTTCATTAGTGAAATTCCCAATGGCATCAGCTCTCAATTTGGTATTAACACTAATGGCAACCATTTACTCCTGTCTTGATAGTAAGTCTGATAAGGTCAATATGGTGGCTGATATCCCAAATGACCTTCTGATGGCTTCTTAAATTTAATTCCTCCAAAACTAAATTGCTCTCTATTAATCATCTAAGAGAACCCTCTCTGCCTTCTGGCTGATGCAGACTACTTTTGGGGGCTAATTTTGACATGAAGTGGAAGGACTATTGAATCTATTGTTAGGTCAGCTGCTAAGCAAATTAGATCACTGTGTCATTCAAGACAATTTTTCTCTCCAGAATCTATCTTATATATCTACAAGTCTACCATTTGTACATACTTAAAAAATTGCTGCCACATATGGTTTGTTGCTTCTTACTTTGATCTTCTTGATAAAAATCCAAAGAATCAGCAATATTACTGTCCCTGTTCTGGTATCTCAGCTTCATTCACTTCCTCACTGCTTTATGGTTAACTCCCTGTGCATTTAAAATAGTCATTGTTCAGATGAGCTTTTCACTATGGTGCCTAGACTCTTTGAATTTAAGCACAGTACTAGACTGATGACAAGGTCTTATCAATATACAATTGAGTTGATTAGATGTAACTGTATATTCTCTGCTAAAAGTTTCTTTTCTTGTACTTCTCACTTGTGGAACTCCTTTCTGGTTCCATGCTTTCCAGCCAACTCTAATCTGCAAAAATTTAAATGCAATGTCAGTCACTATTTACTGTCCTGCTGATTACTCTTCTTTTGTTCTCGTTCATTAGTAATATTTCTGTTTATAACCCATTAACCCTTTGTTTCTCAGTGGATTTACTGCTTTGCCTGGAATGAACTCCATAAAAAAAGAGAAAATATTGTCATCTGGATGTTTTTATATTTTAGAAAACACATTCACAGAGTGAAATTTGATTATTATAATTATCATATACATGGTACGACCAAGTCAGGATGTCCTTCAAAAAAAAAAAATTTTTTTTTAAATTTGATATTCAGATTTGGGAGAATGGGTCAGGTCAAGAAGTTTTCCTCATGCCTTGTGTGTGTGTGTATACACACGTTTAAATACTCCAGAACATGGCCCATTTTCTTGTGAATTTAAATCATTAAGAATGATTTATTTCACATGGCTTATCAATGCTTTCTCACTTATTTGAAGCTGAAACATTTTGGATTGTAATTCTTTTTTATTGCATTAACAATTTCTTGAGAACAACTATGATTTTCCTCAGATACATGTCTATTTAATCCATAGCTGGAGAAAGTAGATGGATTCATACATTTCTCAAGTGCATTTTTGAGATTGAGAGAAAACAGACAAATAGCTTTTTGTCTGTTTTCTCTCAATCTCTGATGAAGCTTTAATAAAAGTGAAACATGTTAGATTGATATACATTTCCTATTTGTTCTTTATTTTATCATCCTGTCTGATTCCAATCCATATTTGGTCTTTAACTCATTGTCATATAGGTCATAAATGAATGAAATTAGCATTAGGTCAATTACTAAGTGTATCTTTGTGTAGTAAACCTTCTATTTCATTTCTTACGTACGTGTTGGTCTTCCTTATTTACTTCTCTCTGTTATCTCGAAAACACAAGATACAGCACTCATTAGGTCACCGGTCACACAGTGGGGTATACACAACAAAGACAGGCTTGTTGGACTATAACAAATTTTATTTAAATTAAAGATGAACAAATATGTATCAGTCAGAAAACTAACTAACGACGAGGAATCAAATGGTATATATATACATCCCCATGGGATGAAAAGGGAAAGACAGAAAAAAAGGGGAGGTGAACAAGATTGCGTTATTGGAATGGTGTATGCAGCATTTAACTTTTCATTACATGTGTGTAGGGTGGGGAGTGAAAGGACAGATCAAGATACTTAACTGGATTTGTGTGCCATTCAGATTGTCCTTATTTTACAGTTCTTTCTCATTTCAATTGCTTTTTACTCATATTAACTATTTGTCTGTCTTTCCTTGGTTTTATCAGACTGTATAAATTCCTCTTTTAACATTTGGGGTTCCATTAACTTCCCAATATGGCAATAATGGCTCTGAGTTCAGATAAGGCAGGAATGTTTCAGGCTAAACAAGCCATGCTCCTTTATCCCCTGGAAGCAAACTGAATTCAACAGATAACATTCTCCAGTGAATATCATAATGAATGCCTGTCATAGTAGGCTCTTCGTATCTGATGGCTATTAACTGGTCATATATATTTCAGTCCACTGTTTTCATATTGCAAGTTCAGAACCTCCAAAGTTTGACTATAGAATTTACAGCCTTTTCTCCATCATTCCACCGGGATCAGAAGTATTATTGACAAGGCTTCTCGTTTGAATTTCTGATTGCAATTAACTAAACTTGGTCAACCAAGTGTTGTCCTTCCAATCTGTCTTGTGATTATTTCTTTGCGTCCTCATCACCTGTCTGTTCTATTTCCACCTAGAAACAAGGGCTGATCTTCGTCAGCAAGGGGCTTGCATATATTTTATTTTATATTTTTTTTAAGCATTTCACCCCAAACAAGGCAGGAGTGCCGATACTAGCATGCTAAGGATTATAGAGGGTAGATAACAAGTGTAAAGAGGTGTGTTTGGGGAGAAGATAAAGAGAAGAACAGGAAACAAGATCAAGGTATCAGAAGATGTTGCATTTGAATATTTGAAGATTATAGTTATCAGGGAAGCAAGTAGGAGGAAGAGAATTCCACAGATGGGAAGTGTGAGAAAAGAAGCTGTTTGAGTAGAAGAGACAGTTACATTTAACCATTTTGACAGTGAAAGAGTAGGCCCAAGATGCCAACCTAGTGGCTGGCTTAAATTCATGCTGTCTGGGAACCAGTGAAAGCAACTCATCGGAAGAGTTGCCATGAAAATACTTATGGAAGTGATAGAGGGAAGCCACAGCAGGTCTACGAGAAAGCGACTGTACATGAGATGCCAGATCAGGACAAGTATGAGCCAACAGATGGACCACTGCATGCACCACATAACCTACAGCAATGAAAAGAAGAATATTTTGACACCAGATCCCAGAAAAAACCTTCAGTAGTTTTGTCAAGTTCATGTATGATTAAATTAGAACACCTTATTTAACCACATGGTCATAATGTTTGGCTTTTTAAACAAATATGCAGAATGGCAATCATAAATCAGCATCAATTGCTTTATATTTGTCACAAGTTCAAATAACTGCAAAGTCCACTCTTCTATCAATCAGATTGATCCTGATCCTCTTATTCACTACCACTTATTTTATATGTTTGCATAGGCAGCAGATCCAGGTATTTCTATCACCTGTTTTCTGTTATAAATGATGGAATGAGTCTGCCCTGGCTTTACTTTGTATCATGTAGTCAATGGCATTGGCAGTTGCACACCCCCACTTTTTTTAAGTTAAGTGGATTTCATCTGCACAATTGTCACAGGCATCAAGCAACAGCTTTGACCCCCTTTTAGTGCAATGGGGATGTACTTTCTGGGAGACTGATTTCCTGAAACCAAACTGATTACTGGCCATAAAGGATCATGAATTAGGTCACAGAATTATGAGGCACTCAGTTAGGATCAAATTCTCTAATTAGTTGTAAGGAAACCATTGCACTATGACAAAGCAACTATCAATTCATATCTATTCTAACCATATCTCTTCCATTCTTTACATACGTCTATTCATTCACTAGCTGCATTTATCTTATTTCTATTCTCTAGAACTGAACATATAAAGAGACTGTTATACCAGAACATTACCTATTCTGTTGTAATAGACTCTCCCACACATAAGTAGTAGTAGTAGTAGCGGTCGCCAGTTGAGCTCAGTGGAGTTGAGTGAGTCTGTCGATGTCGGACATTGAAGTATCAACCATCACAACTAGATTGCTGCGTCGTTAACTCTTATTTCAAGTTCCTAATGTTTTGTACGTTGGACCCTAATTTAGGACCTACTTAGCAAAATACAAGCCTCCACTGTGAAAACTACTCTACAACAGAGACGTCCTTTGTTCACAGTTATAGGTATCAGAGTTCAAATTATAAATGATAATTTTTAAAACAAGCAGGTCTTTTATACTTGAGAAATTAGAGCAGCATGATCTTGTTCCAGGTCATTTACTTGATTTATTCTTTACTTCTTTTGTTGAAGGTAACAAATTTGTCCTCTTGGCAATTTGGATCATGCTGTCATATCTGTTGATATTTCTTTTGAGTCATCTATTACAAAGGAATGTCTTATTTACAAGACTTCTTTCTGTTACCAACATATTGATTGGGATTTGACACCCACTGGTGGTCAAGGTCACAGTCCAGCGTCAATATGTGACATCCACTGGTCACGACATCAATATATGACGCTGCGCCGTCAGCCTGTGGTCAACTTGCAGCACGAAGCAGTAATGTTTCTTCCACCAGCGTTTGGGGTTGACTCGTTGTCGCTGCCACCAGCCTGTGTCTCAGTCGATCTGGTCGTTTCCGGTTCGATACCAGCTTTGTTGTTCTAAGCTCGCCTCCAACGCTTGGTCATCAAAGTAACTACTTTGATCTCAAATCTAACCTACCCACATTGTGATTTTGATCTTAGGTAGACAATCAGGCATCAGGCCATAGTGCAAGCTGAATCTGGGGTAAAGGTGATACCGCACAAGCGTAAGTAAAATAAAAATAATAAAACAAACTCACGAGGTTCAAATATGTTGAGAAATAACAATTATCTTTATCTATCTGTTGAATACAGAAGTGTTTTTCTCTCCTGGCTCGTTTCTACGGATTCGTGACACTTTTTGCGTTTCTTAAGCGAGTTATGGTATCTTAACTTGCTTTTGGTAGGAAGACTAAGTCAAAAGGCGTGGAATCTTGGTCAGCTCCTGCGAGGCACTATTCTCCGAGCCCAACATCTCTCTGTCGATCTGTGTCTTCATCTCTGATCTCCAACCCAACTCAATGAACGCCCAGGGTTTTATTGGACACCAACCAAAACCAGGGTAGGAGCCTGTCATGGTTTGGGTTCTTTGACAACTCTTAATTCCCAACAAAAATTCTCTTTGTCCTCATGACAGGAAAATTTATCACTTTCCATTTTGGGGGTTTTCTCCCTCGTCTGTGAGGAGAGGTCGAAGGAGAATTATCCTCCTAGACTCTTCCTTTCTCATATTGGTATCTCATACCAATCCTCTTCCCCACTTTTCTCATACATTCACCTTCGCCTATCACTCAGGCCACCACTTGGCCAATGATTGCTTGGCAGCGTGGGTGTGGCTAGACCTGGCCTTCCTAAAATTATAAAATTCTATCAGCCAGAATTCTTATGAATCCCATGTGGCCATAATTAAATTTTTATCTTATCCTGAGCCACCCAAAATCCACTTAGCAGAATCTCTACCGACTCTTTAATCACTGCTAGTCAAATGGATGGTCGTGTTCCACATGAAAATCAAATTCTTTATTTTTCTCAGGTCTTAAAATTTTCGTACCACCAGATGCCTACATTTGGTGACATTAAGTCTGTCGTCAAACGTTTGAATAAGCAATAACAATGATCATATCAAGATCTGTATACATAACAGCTGGTTTTCTTCGTTGGAATCCAAGAATGAAAAATATTAATGATATCTCTGATAGATAACCAATATTGATTTCTTCTGCCTGTATGTAGTTGACCGAAGCCAAAATTTTTTTTATGGCCATCGTGTGTGGTCGGTTTTGTAATTCCTCCCCGAATTCTGTTTCCCTTGACATGTCACTATCTGATCATGACATTAATTCTGACAGAATCTGAAACCTGACTTTCTCTTACAGATTTTCTGTCTTCTGCAAAAAAGTATCTTTCTTTGTAAATGAAATAAAATCTTTTCCCATTCTTTTTTGTTAAAAAAACATGTTGTGTTTCGATATAGCTCTTTCTCGCCTAAAGTATTTCTCATTTTTAAATTCTATGATTAATTAGTTAGCCAATTACCATAGCTAAATAGTGTCACAGGGATTCATTTTGTGACTTTCTTTGAGAGGCTTTAGATTGATTAACCTTCCTACTGGGAATTGTGCCACAGAGGTTTCTTCTTGGCATCAATGTTTTTGTACCTTCTCAGAATTACCAGGTGAAACCACAAACTTCTTTGTTCACTCTGGCCTCTTTAACTGTTATAGCCCACAAAAATCACTTTTTCCAGTATCACAACTAAAGCCTATTTGTATCTCCTTGTAATAATTGTAAACATACCCTCAAAGAGGCTAAGTCTTTATTTGGTGATAGAATGAGACACCATATAGCATTGAACAAGTTTGGTTCTTGTGACTAATGGCGGCTCTATTAGTGTGTAAGTCTTCTATTCTTCTTCTCTTCACTCAATTTGAGGTGTTAGCATCTGCTGATAAAGCAAAATATTTTGCAATGTATTTGCAAATTCTCTTCAAATTCTACTCTTAACTCATCTTGAGTATCTTTATCTGACTTTCCAATTAGAACTGAGTGTCTATTGAGTGATATGCATATAACTGTCCATGGTTTCCGCTATCATCTCTAAACAGTATCCCTATGAAGGATATCTCTGCAATAGTACTTAAGAAATAGGCTCTTGAACTGACTTATCTTCTATCTAAACTACAATAAATGCCTTGCTACTTGCTTTCATGCTTATTGGAAATCCTCCTCTGTGGTTCCAGAATTTAAGTACTCAGGCAAAATGTCAGATCCTTCTATCAGCCTATTAACCTTTAACAATTTTTTGGCAAAGTAATAGTGGCTCTTAACTTTGAATTGGTTAAGTATTTCACTTTGTAGGATCTTCTTTCAGATACACAATATGGCTTTTGCTTCTCTAGGGTAACTGCTGATGTGCTAATGATTATTGTTTTTTAAACATTATCATCATCAAAACATGCCATCAGTGGAAACATCCCAAATGCCTGGTTTGCTTCAGCCATCATCGCCCATATTTGTTGGCCAGCCACACCAGATCGTACAACTGTTAGGACCCTTTTCATGTTGAGGTAATTTCAGGGGTTTTCTATGTTCAAATTTTTTATTTTTCTGAAATTTAATAGTGTTTTTAGATTTTTCATTTTTTTTGCTGCAATAAAGCCTTTTCTTCCAATTCTTTGGGGACTTGGCACACGTCTTCCCCTGTATTGTAGATGGGTTTAGATTTTATCTTTTTTTCTATAGTGGACTCAGCTGAATCTGAAGAAGGACTTTTTTGTCTTTTCTGCTGTTCATGTTTTCTAGGTGAATTTATGGGTGTTTGCAGAGGGTAAGGATTGGGTGATGCAATGGGAATTGATTTCTTTGGCAATGATTTCGGCACAGGCCCCATCTTGAGGGTGGTCATATTAAATGTGACTGGATTTAAGGGTTTTAACAATTGGAGAATGTTTTGTAACAGGGGAAGGTGTTGCAGTTTCTCCTTTTGGAATGAGGGTTCATATTTAAGCATCTTTTGCCAGAATTTTCTCAGAGTAGCTGCCCTTAGTACTGGTAGAGAGAGTGGAGCTGTTTGTGCCTTTGCCTGTTTTAGTTGTTGTAGAACACGGTCCCGCTGCCTGGGTCTTCCCTTTTGCCCTACCAATGACCTGCCATTCCTCCTCTCCCTTCTCCGCAACCACATTAGTGGTGGGCAAAGGCTTTTAGGGGAATGGGGGCTGAGAGTTGGACCCAACTGGGGGTTTATCTACACCAGTCCCAATCGCTAACATGACGAAATGTACAGAGTTGACCAAAGTGGGGTTGGGTTGGGCAGGGGACAGAACTTCAGAGGCCTTCTTCTCTGTGCAGGAAGAGGGCAGGTAACCAGTCTGTCTGCACTTCTAACATGCTGGTTTACGCCAGTGATGATTATCGGCATTTTCTGGAAGACAGTTGGGAATGGAGATGAAGGCTTTCCTATCTATCATTATCTTGAAATTTCACCCACCGGTCAGATCATCAGAGGAAGCACTGAGTATCTGTCCAAACTGGCACAGATAGGCAGCCAAGTGCGGTTTTTGGATTGATTGCTGTCGGCTGATGTTCTTTTACTTATTTTCCATGATATTTTTGGTGTGATTTACTTTTTGTTTTTAATTTCCCAGATATACTTGGAAAGCATTGTGCTGTTCATGTATTTACTATTTGTGAAAGATGTTTTGTGTGCATAGTTTCTTTGTTTCCAGGGTCTTTCAGTTACTCCTATGTATATTTTTTCTTCAATATCTGATGATTTTTACGATGACTTGGTATATTACATTGTTTTGTAAGCAAGGGACATTCGTTCTTTATTCTGCAGTTACACGTGGGTTTAATTTATTTGGGTGGTTTGGTGATAGTTTTCCCGTTGTGCTTTTTTATTATTTGTGTCATGTTCTTGGTGCAACTGTAGCTGATTTTTACTGTGTTTTCATTGAATATTTTGTGGAGAGTGCTTGATTCAGGGAAGTGTTTTTGTAAGAGTTTGATGAATATTTTTCCTATATTTGTTTTTATGTTTTTGTTGTATGGTAGGTTGAATCATATGATGTTTCTTTTCCTGTTGGATTTTTTGTCCTTTGTGGTTGTGTGAGTGAGTGCTGCCAGTAATCCACTATCTTTTAGAGCTGTTTCATAGTCTTTCTTAGCTTCATTGAATATGGTTTCATTGGAAGAATTTTGGTATCTGCTTGATTATTGATGGCCACTGATTGGAAGATATGTATTTTTATTTTTTATGTATGTTTATTATTGGATTTTCTGTATGGTTTATTCGTACTTTTAATTAGGTTGAAGGTGACATCTAGAAAATGTGTTTTGTTTTGTCTATATCGAATCACATATTTTTGAAAATTTTTATTGCTTTTCTAGTTTTGTCTGTTTTGTTTGTATTAGTTTCTTAAGATTATGAGACAGTCATCTCTGTAGAGTTCTGTATCATTTCTATCTATTATTTTACTTGTGTGCTTCTTTGACATATATATATATATATATATATATATATATACAAAACTCCACCAACTGAACTAAGGCCAATATCTTTTGGGCCCTCTTGTATCAGCATTTTGATACTTTCAGGTTCAGTAAAAATGAAAAGTTGCTAGTGACATCTCTATACATTTTTGTTCTCCTGTCTAGGCTTCAAGAATATTGATTTTTTATGAATTCACCCTAAACTTGTATCTCAGAACTCATTCATGGTTTTGAACTTGCCTCTTTCTGTAAATATTCAAGTCAACATCAGAGCAAAAATTTTGCTTTTTGTTCAATGTTGTTAAATTTATCATGTTTGATACAAAGTAAGTTTGAACTGTATACATTTGTGTATACTCAAATTAGTGATGGCATTTGGATGGCCTTGTTAACTTTAGGAAATTGATTTGATAAGTACATCCAATGGTGACTTATAAAAACAAATTCTAAATCTTATTTTCTATAGAAGTATTTCCACCTATCATCTAATATATGTTTGTAATTTATGCCCCAATGAATATGACATGTGGCTTCAACAACATAAAAAAACTGCTAGTGATACATTCAGTTGGTTTACCTATCTTGTGTCTGACAATTGAGAACTTTTCATTCTAGAAACAACTTTTCAACATGGTTTATCTTTATTTTTTGTGTTTTTCTTTTTTAGATTTTATGGGCTTTAACAAGATGAGTATCATGCCAATTATCAAGTAGAAGCTAGAGCTTTTAGTTGAAAAGTTTATATACAAAGACTTTCTCTTCTGATGGAAAATACACTAGTTCTTGTGTATAGGTTTCTCTATTTTTGTAGAATGAAAGATACTTTCAGTATGAGGTTTGGTGAAAGGTCCACCTGAGTGCTCAGTCCAAAACAATAACGTTCTGGCCAATGTCTCTGAAATAATTAGGAGTAATTATTTCTGCATTTTACTAAAACATTAATGAGCCATGATCAACTTGTTTCCCTTCTTTGACTCTTTTTATATCAGTCTTGTGTCATTTCATTGTCCTTTACCTCAGAATTTTGCATACTTGTTATAAAAATTATTAATAATGATTCTTCTGAATAAAAAAAAAGATTTTCTCTTCAATCTGTTTTCTATATTTCTACTTTGTCACTTGTACCTGTATATAAAACAAGGTTTTGAATTATACAACAGATTATACAAGTGTCTCTCTGTATGTGATTAATTTTAAACATTTTGACATTTCTTTCAGATCTTTTTCTTGCTTAAATTTTACTTTCAAAATCATTTAGATTTGCTAAAATCATTTTTGCCAAAACAAATCTCATTAAAAGAAAAGTAACTATTTTATGTAACAAGTGTTTATCATAAGTTAATTACTTGCATTTGGCATAACTAGTGTGTGCCACCTGGGGCAGCTCTTGAGTTTGCCAACCCTCCCCCACTTATAAAAAGTACAACATATGGCACAGTGACTCCCTCATACATATATATATGTGTGTATATATATATATATATATATATATATATATATATATATATAACATGACCAAATGATTAAAATTAGAGCATTATATAGACTCAAACAAACTTCTGTCAAGGAAAATAAATTTATATGATAATAACAAAGATGTATCTCCCACACAAAGGGGTGCCACAGCATTTAGAGTATGCAGCCTGGGTCCATTCACAGGTTTCATATTGTCAACAATGATAAAACAGCCCTGAATACATTACTGTATGATGTTTATTGTTTGAACAAGATAACAATTGCTTAAAAACATGTGCCATAGTTTAATTTATTTGAAATCAAAAAAGGTCTGAACTGTACTAACATTAAAACCACTTTAATTTCAATACAGCCTATCCAGGCTTATACAGCAGACCCAAAAGTGCTGCCTTATAAAAGTGTTGCCTGGGGATGGCACTACCATCAACCCTGACCTCTAGCTATGCTACTGACTTAAAATATATCAAAGTAAGATATGTATCAAAGGAAACATTAATTGAATAATGATCTCATTTACATATACCAAGCATTAACCAAAAATTAAAACTGAAACAGAAGAGTAAAAGAAATATTGAACAATCATTAAATTTCTTCTAAATGCAATATTGGATATTTTAAGTTTAAGAATAAAGTATAAAATATGAAAACAACTGTTACTATTATATATACACATGCTATTTTACATTTGTAGTCATTTACGTATGTTTTTTGTAGTGTTGTTTTAATATTAGTACAGGACCCTCTGAACTATAAAGCCCTAGACTGCAGCCCACATGTACATTTAGCATTGACATTAGTTTTGAGGATTAGACTAAGGTTAATGTTTGGAATAAAACAGGTGTCAATAACCAGCTTTGAAGCTTAGGTAAAAAGTCTGGATTTTGAATGTCAATTTTCATCAGATCATAATCATTCTAACCTGACTAAACTAACCATAGGGTGTCAACTACACAGGCATTTTCCACAGTTTTGGTAAACTTTGAAAGTTAACTTGTTTTAGGTTAATTCAATGAGAAAATTGTAAAAACCTCTCTGAGCACTCAGAAGTTAGGTTATTGCACTGAATAAAACCTAATTTGGGTTACTCTGTTTCGTGTCTTTTACAATATATTCAGTGCAATAGAACAGTTAGTACAAACAAACTATTTATAAGCAGGCACAGTCCATTTTGAAGATAAGCGGGTGGGGGGAAAGAAGGAATGTTCATCACATACTGTTTTTTTTTTTTGTATGTCTATATTTCTGAGATGAATTGTAAGTATTTACACTATTGACATTGTTTGGACTGTTCTCGTCTTTGTTGCCATATTCACATTTCAGCTGTTGTACATTCCAGCCTTCTTCAGGTGACTGGAATTTCAAATTGAACCCTTTATTTTGCCCACCAGGACAGATTGTTTTAGTTCCATGTACTATGTTTCTTCCGGGTGTCTCAGTATCACTTATCTCCCTTTAACTCCTCACCAATTTTTTTTTTTTTTTGTTCACCTCTGCCAGGTCAAATCACTGGATTCAACCAATGCTTTTTTTTATCCACTGAGGCATGTGTCCATGTTTTTTGTACTTCAAAAGGACTTCAGATTAAAATAAATTTCAGATCGATTAAATGATATGTTGGAGGAGGAGTGAAAAGGAGCGGGTAAAAATACAAAGTTACAAAATGTTGATTAATTATGCCGAGAAGAATGACGATGTAGGGATGTTAAACATTAAATTTTAAATTTCTGGCGTCCAATGTCTCAACACAAATTTATGAAAATAAAATAATCATGATATAAAACTAGAAATATAATTCTTCTTAGCAATTCAATTATGACTACAACAAGTGAAAAGAATTTATTGTTACAACCATTTCTAAAACAAGAGGTCTAATTAATACAAAACAAAATAAAACATGAAGCAAGAATTTAAATGTCACAGTAGTAGAGGTAAAACTTCTAGTAATTTAAAATATATGAACACAAAAGAGATCTTTTACAAAACTACACACTCAATAAGTTCAATAAGTAACAACTGTCAATGACTTCAAATTGAAAAAAGTTTTTTAATTAAAAAAGAAATTCAAGACGAAAATATATAGAAAGTGTACTAATCTCTGATTCTTTTCTTTTTAAATTCGTATCCCGGTTTATACAATATTTCACCCTAAATCTAGTGCTATCCCAATGTGAGTTATTTGAAAACAATGAAAAGCAAAAACAAATGTTGAAAAGTTGAATGAAGTTGGTCTACACTCAACAGTACTACATGTTGCATTGGACTGCAGATTGCTTCTGGCATGACTTTGATTGAGTCAAAGTCTTTGACGGTAAAAGATTTTGAAAAATAATTTTTACGTGATCAAGTTACACTAGCAGAACACTTTTGCATTAACTTGTTGAAACTATATTAATTTTTAATATAAGAATTTGTTTTAATTGCAGAGACTGAAATGAAAAGAATGAAGAATTGGGTTGTCTCAAGGTTTCAGACGAAATCACTTTTTTCAACTTTCATATTGATATTATAAACTTTTTTCAACTTTCATATTGATATTCATAAAACTCACCTTAAACACAAATGATTTTTAAAACATATCAAATGTTCCTCACCTATGTCTTATTCATAAAACTATATTTGACTGTACAAGACTCAAAAATGGGAATTTAACACATTATAAGTGAACAAAGAAAAGGAATTTTAAGGCTAGTTTTAACTTAAGGTTTGTTAGTTAACAAAGGTATTTTCGCGGCTTAAATAATAAAGTGAACAAGAATTAAGAACTATTCATATTTCACTTTCATACTCACTAATTCTTGCCACTGAAAGACACAAAAAGGAAAAGACTATTTTGGACTGCGAGGTTTGACGGTTATCAATTCTTGATTGCATTTTTTGTCTCTTATTCCAACTCAGTAAGTTATCCACCGCCCCCACGAAAAAAAAATAATTAAAAAACGCTACTAAATCTCTCTTATATTGACATTTGTTACCCACAATGCTTTGGTCCTTGATGTTATTGTGTATATAAAAATTCTCTCCGTCATTTACTAGGTTTCACTGCTGGTAATGTAAGTCAAACCACATTTAAGGAGAGAAGCATATCAGTGAATGAGAGCAAATAAAAATGCCTATCTGATGATGATAGTCCTGTTTGTTGGAGAAGGAAAAAGATCATGCGATTTGCTCCAGGTTTTATGGGTCCTTTTCAACGCATCCCCATGCTGACATCATGCACGTACCACCCGAAGAGAACTTTTCCAAAGATTTAGACTTTAGACTCAGAGCAAACAAGTTCCGTTGATCTCATAGAATTATTTTAAAATTGAAAATAAATTTTTAAATTGCAGTCGATCACCTTGTAGCAATTTCAGTTGCTTTTTTTTGTTTTGTAAAATAAATCAATTATAAAATGATTTTTAAATTATTTAATTAGTCTTGCTTAAATTAATTAATGCAGCTTAATAGTTTCAGGTGCAGCTAGTCTTCTTATGTGACGTCGTCAACACATTCAGATCTTCGGGACACAACTTTTAAAAAGTTCAACACAAGGTTGTTGCCGCCAAATTCAAACGTTTCCTACTTGATCAAAATGAAATTTTCAATCTTGATTTTCCACCCAGAAGTATGAAGAAAAAGAAAATGTCGTTTTTACGGTTTTTTGGAGACAATTACATTTTGATTTGAGTTAATAATGTCACCTGCTGAAGAATCATGTTGTTGTGGCTTTATCAAATTATTCATTACTTCTGATGATCAAGTTATCCCCCATCCATAATAATACAATAATTATAAAATCAAAATGACTGATTTAAATTCGAACTCTTGAACTTACAATTCGGGCGGTCAATCCACCAATGTTATTGATGTTGTTAAAAAAATGATATTTAGTTGAAAAAAAAGTAAAATCTCCTACCCCCTTTTTAACCTCTTTATTTTCAATTTCACAGTTAAAATAAAATATTTGTTGTCTAATTTCTTTTTCTTACTCTATCGCCCCGTTTTCCCTCTTATATCTAACATTGGCAGCTTTTCCGTTCCTTCTTGACATTCTGCAACTAAACCCTCTCTCTCCTCCGGCCACAAGGCCAACTCTCCCCCCCTCTCTCTCTCCACTATGCTTTATCAGTAGCAGTTGTTGCTCCACCGTCTTCTTCACTCATAAAATATTTAAAAATAAAAACCGAAACAAAACATTGCCCACATAAACATAGATATTTTAGTTTAGAATAGATAAAGAAGCAAAAGTAGTCAGTCGCTCAAACGTTGATTTATACGTTGTATCGGCTTGGCGGTAATTATTATTGTGTAAAATTTTCATCAGCTGCTTTGAAAGGGAAGTAGAGGTAGCTTTCTCTCTCTGGTTGTAGAAAGACAAGTTTTTACTCGCCTCAGTGATTCTCTTGTTTGTATGACGGGCACCGGGTCTCTCACTGAGTGGCCGCGCATTTTCTATATCGGGCGGAAAATATAAAAACGATTATTAAGAAAAGCAAATAAGCTTTTTAATATACACAATATTTAGAAATGCAGGAATAGATCATATGAATCGCAGGTGGCACTTTTTGAACAAGTGAAGTAAACTCACTTTCTTTGGAAGAAAAAGATTTTTTTGTTTTATTTTTTAAGGAAAGAAAAAAATCAGAATGGCTGGTTTTTTACACGAAGACTCTGAATATGGTATTGGAGATTTCATTTTATTACAAGAACTCACTTTGAATAGTTTCATGGATAATCTCAAATTAAGGTAAGTCCAACTCCAAGCATATTGTAAAAAATCTATTTTTAACTTCTGACAAACTGCATTACTTGAAGAAAAAAAAAAAAAAAAACGGTACGCAAAAAAAGCAAAATAAAAAAAAACAATTGATTCTATTTTTTTCTTTATATATAACTTTGTGTGATTTTGACGCAGAAAAATCAATTACTGTTTTTGTACGAGAAAACTTAATCTGTCAACAAGCCTATTGGCTTCTAAAGTTTTTTTAACAGTTAACTTGCATTTCAACGTGTACTGTAATTGTAGTGACTAACCTAATTGTGAAGAAAGTGAGTTTAAGTGTTTTTCGTTTAAAACTAAGTGAAAATAAACATTTTAAATTATGACATTATTTGAGTTTAAATTGTCTTGTTTCTTAATACAATTACAGGTGGTTGATTAATAAATAGTGTCTGTGTGTGTTGTGGGGGGCAACAAATTGAAGTGAATCACTTTGTTCCCTACTTGTTTGTAAGGAAGGAATATTTTTTTACATCTTGTACTCTCATTTTTGTAGTTTATGCTGCATATATACATGCCAACTGACTTTTCTGATGTTCTTAAAACTTTAGATAATGCATTAATGTTGAGTTTTAAATTAATCATTTTTTTTATTTAGTGACGCACAGAAAAATAAGATCTTATATTCTTAGAAATTGAAAAGTCACTTTTTTGTGCTTAAATAAAACAACTTTTTGTAATCAACATCATCAATAAATGTTAAAACATTAGTCCGAATTTAAACTTCAGCAAAATCTGAATAAAAGGTTTTAAGATATTTTTAGTTAGTTGGACTAACCAATAAGGCGAGTCACAAAGTTAATTTTATTTTCTATTCAGTTTTGTTTGGACCTGATACCAGTTGTTTCATAAACTAGCACAAATAATTCTACAAACTTGTTTTTGTCATCAGTATTTATAAGTATTTTTCTTTTTCCGTGGTAAATAAATGTTTACTTGCATCGAAAATACTGTCGTACAACCAAGTGACTGTTTACAATTCAGTTGCTAACAAAGCGATGACTATCGTCATCATTGACTAAAAAAAGAGTAGCTGATTTTATTTTGTAAAAAAAGTAAAACTAAAACACAATATTCTGTATTAAAAAATTTTTATTGGGTAAACAAAAAGTTTTCTCGTTTTGTATTTTTTTAACTTCATTTAAAAGTTGTGTATGTACACTGTATAGATATTCTCTACGTTGAGTCGGGTAGACCAATTCAGATTGATGATGATATTCATATTTTTATCCAAACATCCAAATCAAACGTTGAAAATTATCCTCAACAGCTTGATTATGTTCGTCGCTTTTTCGTTCAAAAAGAAAAATACCAAACCGTATTAAATTTATTTGGAAGGTGACTGGCGATGAAAATTGGATACTTTACAACAGCGAGATGAATCACATGTACAGAGGCTGGCTCGGTCTACCTTCCTCCAAGAAGACGATGTTTCTTTTTACATTGAAAGAATGTTTTCGACAGAACTCCTAGAGAACCAATTTGAATTTGATTTATTGAAACAGTCAGTTATATGTGCCATGCGTGATACACGCGTAGGCGATCATATCTTTCGATACATGACTGACGAGGCAGTAGGTTGCCATTTCTTTCTGTGGTAGACCAGTTGCCATCCAAGGCTCTAGAAGGCGGGGTGGGGGGAAGAAGAGGATTCATACCTTTCCCAAGGGTATTAGCACGTAAGTGAATGTAATGGATTCGAACTCGGTTCTCCGATTCCTGAATCCGAGCCGCTATCCATTTCACCCTTTTCCTTGTTATGACAACCCATCGAATAGTGCAAAAATAAATTAGGTACTACAAAATTAAAAACAAAAAATGGATACTACTCCGATTAAAAAAAATTGCCAAAAATCCGATTCAAATGAAATTTTCAGTATTTATTCGTTAATGAACGAATATTGAATTCTACTGAAGAAACCTATGTGGAAATATCTTTTCTGGCGTCTATTTCAAGACTCCTTTTCAGTATTTCGTACTTTTTAATTTGGGGATTGTTTGCAAATTTTTTTTGGCGTTAAAAATCCCTGAAGGTTTTTAAATTTTATTTTAGTTAAAAACAAAAAAAAAAAATCATGTCAAGTGTGAAGATAGAAAACTGGTCCTGGACCTTACCAAAAATAATAAAACTCAAAATAATTGGGAGTTGGTACATGCATAAAACTAAAACATATAAAATTAAAAAAATATATATTCTTAAACTATTGGTTAAGGTTAATTTATTTTTAAATATAAATATCAATTTCTTTATTATTGCACTGTTGGTGTTCGTTGTGGTTTTTTTCCCGCGCTCTTTTTAAGGGGGATTACATTTAAAATTACATCACAAAAGTTACCTTTAAACGTGATTTACGTAATAAATAAAAAAAAGTAAGCATTGTTTAGAGAATGTTCAGTTAATTAATTCTTAAATTAAAACATCTCTAGGACAAATAGTGGATTTTTAAGAGATAATTTAAAAATGTTTTTATTTTTAAAAATTTTAAGTGATTCGGTGAATGACGATTTAAAAATAAAAACTTTTACATACGGGAATGAATTCTTTTTAATATGGATTAGCTGAGCTTTTTTATATTATAAAAAATTAACGTCAGTCATTTTTAAATAATTAAAAATTTTAATTATTCGAAATTTTTTCGGTTTTTTAGGAAGTACGTGGCAGTACCTCCAAATTCAAATAAATGATAAATGGAAATAAAAATTATGTTCTGGAAACGACAAAAACACGTAAAAACAGGTTTTTGAAATTTGAGAAAGACAGTTTGGGGCGGATGGAACCTGATTGAAAAAAAAAAAAATCATGAAAGGTTCAATAACGCAACAACACTTGGGCGAAGACTTTTTCCTTTGCATACTGAACCGTACTAATGAATACTATTTGTCGAATGATGAACCAAATTGACTTTTTAAGTACTTCACATTTAACAGCACAAATCATTTTGAACATTTTAGGAAGTTTTTCAACTTTTGCATGTCTCTCTTCTATTTGTTCAATGCACAAACACACACAAAAAAAATCGATTCAGAACATTTTTCTTTTTTACTCATAAGTCTTTAAAAGTTGTATGATTTGAAAATGATCGTTTTTAAATGTATTTCAGAGCGACTAAAATAATTTGAATTCGAAAATAAGGCATTTTACCGTAAAAACTAAAGTCACTTAAGTTTATGAGTTGAAATTTGGTTATCAGATATGACTGAAATGGTTATATAAACTTTGAGACCATGAGCATAAAACGGACGAGTAATAAACTAAAGTTTAGTTTACTCGTCCGTTTTAGTTACTATACTAAAACTAAAAAAAAAATGCTTGTCTTTTGTCACTTTGTGCTTGGACAATCAAATTCAAATACAATTAATTACATTTTTTATCACTTTTTTTTTTTTTTGTTCAGAAACTGTCATAAAAAAAACAGTTATTGTTATTCCATTCCGTATAATTTATTTCATTTACCTTCGGGTCAACAACGTGAGTCCAGTTAAACAGGGTAGAGTAACTAGGTTGATGAAACCTGTTGCTTTGTTTTTTTGGGGTTTTTTTTTCGTTACTAATTTCATGTTGATCACTTCGTTTGTTATATTTCGATAGCTTCGAAAAGTTTTTATTTCTTTTAATTAATGTAGAAATAAATCATAAATGTTATTTATTATGCTTATTGAATAAAATGCTTTTTTTTAACTTTTGTAATTTATTTGTCATTAGTTCTTCAGTAGTCAGTGTATACACTGTATAATTTTCTAAAATTTAGATTCTAATTAAATAAAAATACTTCAATTTTTTTTTACCACTTTCATTCAGTTTTTAGTTTAAAACCTCGTGAACTGCACTTTACTTTTCTTACGCTTATTATGCAATACTACACAATAATCCTCTATCTTTGATGGCTTTTGATTTGATTGAGTCTTATTGAGTGAACTAATTGTTTTTGAGGCGGCTGTAAAACTCCTAATTAATCCCCATATAACAAAAAAAAATATGCATCCACATAAAGTTATAAAATTCAATGAATTATGTAAATTTAAATTTGTTTAAAATTGAAGAAAATTGTTAAACGAAAACTTTACATTTTAAAGTAGGTATCGATGTTTTACCTCCTTAAACATTTTTCTTTTGAATCAGGTTGCTAGGCAGTGGCCATAAACATCAAATTGGCACTTTTTATTGCTTGTAATTCTAAATTACAATACGACTAAGAGGGGATTTTTCCATTAGATTAAAATCCCATTTTATCAAAACGGCCCATTTTGTGTTCAGTGCAGCAATTGGATTAATTCTGGAACAAAACAAACACACCTATTTCCCTTCCCCCATCAATCTTAGATGACAGTTTTGAGTAACTTGTAATCCATCCACCTCCTCAAAAACATGCAATGCTGCAAAATTGTCTTATTTTGACACATTTTTTTTTATACATCACAATATCAAGAAAATATCAATTAACATTAGAGAATGGATATTTTCTGAAATTTAAATAATTAAACTGAATTTGCACTAAATGTTATATAAACAAAAAAAATCTTGAAAAAATTTGAAAGCTTAAAAAAACAGCATAGAAACAATCACAGCAAGTGAATTTCCACAAAAATGAAAAAATAAAACTTAAACGTTTGAACCCGGTTAAAAATGAAAAAGAAAATGAGAATTTTTTTCATTTTTAAAATAATGCCTCTCCGAAGAAACCCTTTAGTTTATAAACCATTTTTAAACACGGAGATTTTCATGTTGGGTGCAGAAATTTGCCTTAGTTTAACTAACTTTAAAAACTAAAAAAAAAATTCTCTCACTTATGGAGATCATTAAACATTTTAATTTTTAATGTGATCACTCTACTTCTCTCAAAGAATGAAATAAACTTCCTTATCAGAAATAGGATGATTCAAATGGTTTCTTAACCATAATTTTTTCATGTGAATTTGCAATCAATCTGGTGTTCATTTTCTTTTTAGTACAAAATAATTCTTGGTTATAAAGATACAAGAGTAAGACAATTCAGTTTAATCACAAATGTTCAAGAAAAATAGTTGAGTGCAGTAATTTTAAAAGTAAATTGAAACTTTGGAATCGTTTTTATAGCAAATTTAAGAAAAATCATAATCACTTTAAAAATCCTTCAGAAGCAATTGACTTGAAATTCTAAACACTTCTTTTATTTAATGTGTTTTGGCACTCAAATTTATCAAAAAATAATTAAAAAAAAAAAACTTGAATTTAGGCTGTCATATACTCTTGTTTTTTAGGGTAAAAAAACAAAAAGTTTTCCATAATTTAAACACTGACACTATTCTTAGCACTAGAAATTGGAGGGAAAAAAATAAATGGCCACTGGTCATTTTTGTTCTTTTCAATATGATTTTGAAATTACTACTTTAAATCATTTCTTGAAGACAAAACAATAAATGGAGAAAAAAGTAGGTAGGGTTATTTATAACTAACCACAATCTTTTTAATTAGCCAACTTGGGCGTGAGAAGGTTTGAGATGACTCATCAGCCATATTGGATGTCAGAAAAAATGTATCTTTACACATTTAGACATTTTATGTAATTTGAACATATTCTAGAGATTATTTTAAACAGCTAATCCCAAGTGTATTGGAAAAACATTTTTTAAAGAATTGAAAGATAAAAAATTAGTTAAATTTATAGGATGAAAAAATTGAAACTGTAGCTGCAACTTTTTTTGTAGAAATCACTTATTTTAGCAAATTGTATATTTTCTGTTCCATATCTCATTAATATCATGCAGTTAGAGTAATATTTAATAATTTTTCTCTTTTTATTCTTTTAGTTATCCAGCAAGAAATCTTTGTAAAAAGTGAATCACATACATAACTTAAAAGACGTTATTTCTATGAGAGATACTTGAAAATGTCTCATTGTAAATTGTGACATTCAAACCTTTTTATAGTTTGTAATTTTTCTAACTACAAAAATTAAAAGATCTGTTGTATAAATGAGAATTTGCAAAGAAAAAAAACAGTCTTTCCAATTTGCTCTTCTTAGTAGTTTCAGAAAACTGCACATCTATTTACCTGAATTAATTTTAAACAATTCACTGAAATTTCTCTACTTTCTGTAAAAATTTGGAGACTAAAGCTTTAAGAACTGAACCATACATTTATTAAAGACAATTATAAATGATTATAATTATCTTTTAGTAAAATAATTTTGTTTTGTCAAACTGAAAATTCTTGTCATTAACATACCAGATTTTGTTTAGACGACTGAACTTTTTTTATATCATCTATGAGTCAAATATCTGAACATTTATTTAGACAACTGAACTCTTTATTTTTTTGTTTATTCAATCAACTCTTCAGCCTTTGTCAGAGGATATATCTCTAAAAAACAATAAACTGGCTGAAATGTCTGGAGTTAGCTTTAAAAAAATTTAGAAAGTTTGAACAATTCCTCGTTTATTGAGTTAGATATATGAATTTCATAGATGTATCTTATATTATTTTGCTAATTGATGAATTAAGATCCTATTTTACTATCAAGAGAATGCTTTCATGTATTTTAAAAGAACACCTATTTTTAAAAGGACAAAAAAAATTTTATCATCTGTAACTGAAGGAAAGATGTTATGGCAGTGTAACGGCTATCAGTGTAGAAAGCAGAATCAGAGCTTAAATTCTGGCTTACTCTGTTGTTTTCATTTTTTCATAAATGCTTTGGGAAAAAGCAAGAATCTCTTTACTCTCCTCACCTATGCCTTAAATAGCAAAGTAGGCTGATCCTTTTTAGTGGCAACCAGTTTAAGAGAACGAAAACTGAATTACTTATAAACTATAAAGTAGGCAATGAGAACCACTCCATTATCTTTCCCAAGAATACATGGTTATTCAAAATTAAAGAAAAAAAATCTGTAGAGCCATAATTCATAAAACTGCTTAAAAACACATTTTCCTGTTTTAACTAAATTAAAGAATTCAGCTGAATGATTAAACATTTTCCTATGAAAAAAAAAGTTAATTTGTGATGATTAAATAAATGTCACGTTTAAAATAAGCCATTAAACTGAGATGGGCTAATGTTTTGCTTAATTTTTCTTTTTCTATAATAAAGTGCACTTGATTCTCTTGATCATCTTGAAATAAAATATGGCAGTACAATAAACAACACTAAGGAAAGAATTTCTCATATTGTTTCACTAGTTCCATGAAAAAATTGAAAGAATAAATAGTTGCATAAAAAAAATCAATGTGTAATATTTTTAACACAAAATATATATCTAGTAAATTCAATTATTAAAAAGTCATTAATAATTGCAAGAGTTTATTTCTATGGATTGAGCTAAGATGCTGAAATCTTACCAAATATTTTTTAAATCTGTATCGCCCGATTCAAGGCAGTAAAGCCACTAAGACAAAAGACATTACAAGGTGTGGAAGAATTAGGAACAAAAACAATAATGAGTGGGAAGCGAAAAGAATAATCAGCATAGTGATTGACTTTGCATTTAAATTTTTGAAGACTAAAGTTGGCTTGAAAGCATGGGACCAGAAGGACTTCCACAAGTAAGAAGTGCAAGAAAAGAAACTGTTAGCATAGAATTTGCTGTTATATCTAGACAGCCCAACTATAAATTGGTGGGACATTGATGCCAGTCTAGAAATTTAATTGTAAATCAATTTTACATATTTTAGTTAGTTACAAAGAAACCCAGTTTTGTTACCTATATAAGAGGGTGCTGAAAAGTTTTTTGCTGGACCCACTTCATCATATCTGAACAAATATCAGTTTTTTTTTTTTAACTCTTCCTAGTTTGGCTGATAACTTTTCAGCATTCTGTCACACATACAATGGTGTTTTGAAAAGTTATGAGCCTTACCTGATTTGGAAATCACTCTTCTGGTGCTTTGTCATTTTGTAAATTTACTACAACATGAGATGTAATGCCTCCTGTAGGCTTGTAACATTGCTAATTGGACCCTGAAGGACTGCCAATAGGTGGTGTCATCTGATGATATGTTTTGGGTTTGGCACAGACTTCATGAGGCCAATTTTTAACACGTCACTGTGCCGGCTGGTGGGTTCCATAATAGTGTAGGATATGTTCTTATGATATGAATTGGTGCCACTGGTCTCTCTAAGCATGTCATTGGCTGGTGACTCTTACGTTACTTACAAGCACTTATCTAGTTACTTTTAGCACATCAATGTATATGGGTCCTCCTTGAAGTTTTAATCTCATAATTTAACCTGAATATTGTTATAATTAGCATATTTACATATTTTTGTGGCATGGACTTATTTAATTTTAAATAGTTATATATAATTTAGACTCTTTGGCCTGAAACAATTTTAAACAATGACTTTATTTCAAATAAAATTTTTCTGTTACCTTACAATTTTGTAGATTAAGCAGTGAGGTTCTCACATTTCTTGTTGAAATTTGTGAAGATAATTTATTGCATTCTAATCAGATTTCTTGAATTTTTTTAGAAGACACTGTAATTGCTATTTTAAGAGGTTGCTAATGTTATAAAATAAGCTATTACTTTAGGAAATAATTTTTTTTATAGCAAACTGACTTTTCTGATAAATTCATTTACAAAAATATGCTGCAAAACTAAACTTACCTGAATATTGCATTATGGTAATCAAGCTTCATTAAATTTTTATGAATACAGGGATTCCCAAAACTTAAACAAAATGCAGTTGTTTCTCAAACTGCTTTTTCTTTTATTAAAAGGTTTATTTAATGTCCCATCTCTAGCTGAACTCAATGAGCTTATGAGTATTTTCCAACATATTTCTTTGTCTTTTTGTGATTTAATCCTAACAGAATGATATCCATTCTTACATCATCAGACAGGTTTGAAAATCTAACCACAAAAATGAATTTAAACAGTTATAAATGGCAAATATGGTGAATTTTACATGATTATTAGCTGAATTTTGATCTCTTTACTTTTTGATTTACTTTTTATAGCCTTACATTTTGGTTTTCTTTTGCCAGTTGCATGTGAATTTTAATAGAGTAAAAATAGAATCTTACATCATTTTCCTAGAATTCTGAAGATCAATTTCAGTAAAAGAAAAAGTAATGTCCAAGCAAAAAAATATTTTGATGAAATGATGAAAATTGATTCATATCTGAAAAATCCTTGAGAAATAATTGATAATATTGAAGGCTTTGTTTTTTAGTCTGAGTAAAAATTAGATACAATGTTCAGATAAGGATACTTTTACAGCATATTTTTTTAAATGAATTGTTCTTATCAGGAAAGTTCATTAATAGAAATATAAATTTCCTAAAGCAATGCCTTATAAGATTTTACTGCATTACTAACCTCTTAAAATAGCAAATACAGTGTATTCTTAAAAATTTCCAGAAATATGATTACCACATTGGAATGAATTATCTTCATAAATTTCTTGACATAGATAAGAACACTACTTAATCTAAAAAAATTGCAAGGTAACAAAAAACAGTTTTATTAAAAATTAAGTTTAAAATTGTTTTTTGGCTAGTGTAAAATGAAATGAAGTACATGATTCAAAAGGATTTACTAATTCAGATAAAAGTATTTTAGTAGTTGAATAATGATGCTATAAATTTATATGGAAATTTCTGTCAGGAATGTTGGATCAGCTGTAAACTGGATCAGCCAAAACAAATGAAATCAAACAACTCTTGAAAAAAAATATTAAGATTATAATTTTTTTAATTGGTACAGTAACTTTGTTGTTTATATTGAGCTGAATGAAAATGGATTGATTTATTTTATCAACTTTAATAAAAAAAAAAAAAAATTGCTTTTAATTGTAGTATAAACTACTATTTTCAGTGTATAATGAAAAAATAAGTAAAAATGCAACTCCAATATAAGGGATTTATGCTGTTTTCTAAATCTTTCTCTGATGCTGTCAGAAAGCACTGAATTACTGAAGGAATTAAAAATGGTTTGCAAAGTTTTATGTTTGAGATTTCTCATTGAAAAATATTCCATTTAAGTTCACCATTTAAAAAAATAATTCATTACATAATGTCAGAGATAGCAACATAGTCAAAATATTCAAATTATGTACTGAAAAATCGCTACTGAGTCATATTTTTATATGTGATGCTTAAATATAATAAAAGTATTCCATGACTGAAACGAATTTTGACAGATTAAAATTTTGTAAGAGAGAAAGAGATGAAGCAAATGAAATGAACTATCATTAACCATAGTTTCGTCTTCATTCAAAAAGGTGATACTGTGTATATGGTGAGAAAGATTCCTTCATTATGTACTGTTACTGGACAACCAAACCGTTAATCCATAAAATTACTGATTCTTATTAAAGTTTTAATTTAACCTATGTTCCATTTATGATAATACCACACATTTTTTTTCTTTAGTTATTATACACCAGATATTGCATCTTTTCACCTGTCTGTTATATTCACCAGATATTGCATCTTTCAGATTATCATTTACTCACTCTAGTTTTTACAAAATTCTCTACAAAGTAGAATGTTTTACTTTTTCCTTAGTAAGTACACCAGGAATATGTACTTGTGACAAAGTTGGTACTGTCTGAAATATATCCAACAGGTTAAGCTATACTTCTAAATGTATAAATTTAATGCTTTGAATGCTTAAAGCAATGGAAACAAAGCCTGTATTTAAAAAACACTAGTTGTCATAAATTACTTGGATTAACATCATGCTTAGAAATGTATTATATACAAGGGTTGTAACCAAAATGTGGTGCACAAAAGTGTGCCTAAGAATAAGGAGTGGTTTAGTGAAAAATAATTTAATAGTACAAATATATATTTGTTTTTGAATATAAAGCATAAACTGCAAATAAAACCTTGAGAAATGTTTGAAAATACTTGAAATATTTTAGTCTGTGCATATATAAAATATTTTAATGACAAAATGGCTTCAGCCTCAAAGAATTACCATATTGTATTTTTAGCATTGATATTTTCACTGATGTCCTCTGATATGCATGTGACATAAAGTTTCCTTTGATCAACATAAGAAATTTTGATTTATTAATAAAGAAAAGATTTAATGGATGAAAAAAAAAAACAAATTGTTTTTGTCCTGTTAAGTAAAATTTTTATTCACAATGTGTTATAAGATTAGCATTATAGCTTTGTTTATTTGTTTGTTTTTCTCCAGTAAAATGTAACAATATCCATTTCATTAATGTAGATGATTTTAGCTTCCTTTACATACTTGATCATCTGGTTTGGTTGTCCTGATTACATCTGATATAAATAGTGATGCAGGACTGGATATTTTTTTAAACAGTTTGTAAGCATTTGCCTGATCATCAGGAATTTTTTTTTTTTTTTTTTTAATGGGAGTAAAATATAAGTCTTTAATAGGTTGGGTTTCATGTGATGGCTTTCAGTACTTTGGCTTAAATTGTTTAACATTTTAAAACACATCTTCAAGCATTTTATATTATTTGCAACATTTTGCATATATCCTGGTGATTGTAAAAAAAAAATAAATCACTACAATTATTGCATTTGGGCAGATGAACAACACTGAAAAAGGGACTTTATCTTGGCATGTTACAGCAATTTTGTGAAGTTCAGGTGAAGTAATTAGCATTGTCATGTTTCAACAAGATAATGACCAATATCATTATTCAATAATTGTTCAGGAATACTAAAATTAATGGTTTCCAATTTTGAGAAGCAAAACATATCTTCCAGAAACTAAATGAATATTAAGACATGGGAATATATCATTAGAGACAAAGAAAATAGTGCTTAGCTGCTAAGTTATATCTAATATTCTATATGGCAGTGAAAACTAGACAATTTCCTCACAGATGAAGAAGTCATGGTTCTACTAATGAATACTGGGAATATCTTGGACAAAACCTATGGGCAACAAGGAAGTCTGAAGGAAAATAAGAATAACAAACAAAGTTAAACTCATAATCAGAGCTGAAATATCTTGGACACATGAAGAAAGAGCCTAGAGAATTTAACACTCGCAGGGCATACTGAAGACAAAAGAAATATGGAAAGAACAGATGGCTGGACAAAAGTATAGGAATGACAGTGTCAAAAGGTTTTGGTAACAAGATGGAGAGCTATGATTACCAACATCCTGAAAAGACTTGATACATTGAATAGGGACTTTCTGGACTCTATATATTTAAATGGGATGTAAATTGAGAATTCTTTTGTTAAAGAAATTCTTTGATACAGGAGTATATTAAAGCATTGTTGACTCCTGATAAAATGTTACTTTTTATGAGGTGAAAAAAGGAAGATGCATAAGACCAGATGTTATCATAATTTTGGGGTAATGAAAAGTTTAATTTGTAAAACAAAACAAAAAAAAAACCCTCAAATTTTACTTTTTGTTTATGTAGAGGCTATTTAGAACTGAGACTAATTCTCACTAAAACCAATATTTGTTTTTATTATACAAAGAAGATGCAATTGAACCATTTCTCTTGTGAATTAAAGCTGTCTACAGAAAAAACTTATTTTCAACAAAGTAGTATTTTCTGTGCTAAGCATGCCCTGGGGTACTATCAACTGATAGAAATGTAAGAGCTCAATAGAAACAATTAACTTCCTATAAATAGCTCACCTATGGTCAGTGTTACTACTGAAAGTATCTTTTAACAAGGTTTAATATCAAATAGATACAACATATTTGGAAAACATCTGAAGTAAAAAATAATTGGTTAAAAGTAACTAACTTGTCTCACTCAAAGTATAACAATGTATAACTCAAAGTATAATTGATATGGATATTCTTGCCATAATTACCATTTAGGTAAAGTTTAACAAATTACAAATAAGAAAAAAACTATGATTTACTGACAATAATTTGTTCTGACCTCTCTTAACATCACATAAAGTAGGACTTCATATGCCAAGAATCAAACAGATTGTGACATCATAATAATAAATAAAAAAAGTAAATTATTAGTTATAAAAGCTATCATTAATACATAAAATATCACCTGTACACATTTTATATTCACAGAGGTGAATATAAGGCACACAGGCATGACGTCTTTTGTTTGCTTATATAGTGTTTTCATGTTTTTCTTTTCATTTATTTTAGTTTCCTGACATTTAGGGAACACCCTGTAATATGTGTGGGGGTAGTGCTATTCTGTTATTTTGTTTATATCAAAAGGTGGGCGTAGCCATCTCTATTTGGAGGGATACATATTTACAAACACTCTTGCCACAATAGGTAATTCTGATCTATATTTTATTTTTGAAGAGTTAATACTGAAATTTTGAGAATTTTTAGCAGGACATGGGTCATATAAAAAGATGACTCAGCTAGCTTTATGCAAGTCACATTTGCTTATCTTTGTTTGGCTAATTTCACCCCCCCACCACCTTTTTTTAAAAATTTTTTTAAATTTTATTTTTTTTTTCATGCCTGTCATTTGAGATTTTTTTTTACTTTTTATTTTCTTGCATTTCTCTCTGATATATCTAGCTTTTCTTTTTTTCTCCTTACATATAGATCTTCCATCTTAGTTTGTGTGTGTGTGTACACATGCACGCATGTTAATATACAAGATCTGTCCAGTAAGTTTTCATCTATTTTGAATATACTGAAAACCAGTTTCTTAACCTTGAAGTAACATGATAACTACTGAGAGGCAACCTTACTGTTCATGCATGAACACTCACTCTCTTGTGGAGTTACTCAGCTAGGAATGTGTATTGTATGATTTTTTTTTTTATAAGATTTATGCTATACATTCTTATTCTCCAGTCATCTGCATGTCTATGTAAGTCTGAAATAATAGACTAATACAGAATAAAATATATTTCTAATAAGAGATTAGAAGATAATCTTCAGATTACCAATGATCATTTGTGAATGATTTGAGGATCAGCTGTTATACATAAAAAAAAAAATATAATTTACTTGCTTCAATGATCCAGAAATTTTTTCTTTATTTGATAATTCTAATTTGAGATGACATGTCATTTTAAGTTTTGTAAAGAAAGTGTAGCTAATTTTCTACACTCACATAGTTAACTACTTGAAAAATAAACTTTCAAATACCGTAAATTTGGGCACCAATCAATAATATAGAAATCTCCACTAATTGGGTAGGTCAGGATGACTTTCTTTTTAGAGTAATAGTTTAAAATTTGATCAAGTACTTGAAAAAAAAAAAAGTAACATTTGCTCTTTACATGTCTTCAAAGGAGAAAATGCTAAGTTATAAAAAACATATAGCATTTCTCTTTTTCTTTCTTTGAACTTCAGTGTAATAATTGTAGTTTGTAAAGACAATACCATAGTAGTGAGGGAAGTTTTTATTTTTATCTGAAATCTTTCTCTGAATACCTGGAAATGTAGATAAAATAATCTTTATAAACCTAATGTTGAGGAGACAGTCAAGCAGTTCAAGGTGTACTTAATAATTGTTGTATTATCAATGGTAATCAAAATCAATGTATTAACAATGATTGGTCATCTCTGACAACCAATCAGTTTAAGATATGAAATCTGTAGATTTCAACCTGTCTGTTGCTCTTAACAAATTAGTCAAATGCATATCATTTGTTACTTGGAAACTCTTTATCATTGAAAGATGAAAACATTTTCTTTTCTTTTTATGAAATATTATGTATTGGTCAAATTATGAGGATTAAGAGATACTTTTATGCATATATACACAAAAAAATGTATTTAACTACTACTACTCTCTCACACCTGTTACTCTTTTTCTTTTTTGTTTGTTTTTCATCTATACAGCTGTTTTCTAAGATCAATAATGTCTTCAAGTGAATGTATCCTTTAAGTCTTAAAGGAAACTTTTTTTTTTTTTTTTTTTGAACCCTATACACTGGTGCTACAAAATCATGAACAGCTTTACCAAATAACAAAAAACATATCGCTTGAAAACTTGCAACAACAGAAAAAAATGTAACTAGAATAGAAAAATAATGATGTTGACTTTTTCCATTATCTTACGGAAAAGGTTTGGAAGGAAACGCCCATCAATAATAGAAAGAGTGATACAGTGAACTTGGATAGTAAAATTTCCTGGAAAAAAACTTTATAAATTTCAACCGACAGTAATGCTATTTGGTAAATGAATTTTCTTTATGGAATTGACTACTTTCACCATGACCATGTCTTCTTATACCTTTATCTTGACCATTTTACTTGTCAGCATCTGGATGATAACACTTTCTTTAGAAAAGCAATTAAGTATGTATTAAAATGCTTTATTGGTCCTTCACCAATAAAGTAATTGAGATAGAATTAATTTTCTTATACTATTGATACTTTATCACTTTAAACTTTAGTGGATACTTGTATTTGAGTAGAAGTTCTGTTTATTCATTAAACAGTATATTTGAGACAAATTTATGCTCTATGCGCTTTTTATTTATTTTTTTATTTAATAAATTTTTCTTTTAATTTTTTTAAATAAGATTTCTCAAACATTCAGACTGGTAGATGAAAACCAATATAATGTTTGATAAATAAATGGATTGTTTACTCAAATATGAGCATCCACTAAAAATAATGTTGGCTGAATAAAAAATCCATTATTTTCTCTAAAATTTGCTTTGTTTATGTTTGGATTCTTACCACACTTTTTTAAGTAGATATTTCATTTTCATAGAAAACTATTTTATCCTTAATGTGAAATGAACTTGGTAGATGAGTCTTTAGATAAATTTAGGATAAATTCTTACAAAACACATGAACTATAATAAAGAAAAGACTTGATTGTTTAATAGCCATAAACAGTAATGTCTTACCTACTTACAAGTAGCCATGTTTGTTTCTTTATAATCTGACAAAATTTCAGAAGCTAAATTAATGTTCATTATTATTTAAAAGAAAAGGCAGTGAAATATTACACACTGATTTGGTGTCTAAGAACAGAACAAAGCAAACCTTCATTTCTAATGATGCATATTTTTAAAACTTGACAAACTAGCTTAAAGAACGTGGAGATAAGACAAACAATCAAAACCTGTCTTTGGAGAATAATTTCACCAGAAGAATACTTTGATTTTCATTTTATTCTTCATGAACAAAGAAATGCTTGCATTTGAACTTGGTGGCAGAGTTCATTAATTTATGTTGAATTTATGCAACTTTGGATTCAAAGCATTTTTATCATTGTTTACACATGCATTCTCTGCATAAAACATTTGCATATGTGAACCTGTATAGATTTTTATGAAGTGTAATAGGATTGTGTTTATATATATATATATATATATCTCACACACACACACACGCTAGTTTACCTCTACCATAATAAGGATGGCAATAATTAAATAATTTCAAAATTGCTCTGCTTATATTTTCTATGAATAATAAAAGATTTTGATCTTTACACTTAACTCTATTGTTGCACATAAAAATGCATCATGAAAAGTAAAAATATTCAAAGAAAGCTAACAAAAACAACAGAAGCAAAGTATTAGCAGCCTAATTTCTCTTACTTATTAATGATATTTATAACATAAAGTATGTTTGGTTATTGGTATTGAGTAATGCCTCTTTTTACTATGAGAGAATCACATGAGATTACGTTGTGTGGCACAGATGGTGGAAAGTTGCTGTCCCAAAGGACAGTGGTGTATTTTTATACCACTTTTTGAATGGGCTTAATATTTGTTGGTTAATTTTGTTTGATTTTTGAGATAAGGAATTTTCAATATACTATGATTTATTCAAATAATTATTGTTCTTACCTAGGGTTGTTATCAATGTTATGATAATAAAGTGTTACTGTCATATAGTAATCATGAGTTCAATCTCAGGATCAGACAGTGAAAGTTATATAATTCTGTAGAACAAACAATAATATATTAGCAGTATAACCTGTTTTCAACCAGGTCTTTCATTACTGGGAATTTTTGCTGTTCAATTGGAGCAGTTTAAGTTTAAAGTCATCCCACCTGAAAATCAATATTAATAACAATTAGGTACAACTGAGGCACATACCCAAATGGGGTGGTTAACAATTTGAATGGGAGGTGGCCCTGAAAAAGGCCGTTTTTGCATTCTGAATCTTGTTTCAGCCTCATATGCAGCAGTTGAAGAGGTGTTTCTTCTCAGCTGTCGAGTCATTTGATCATCATTTTCAGCCCTGCATGCAGAAGTGTTCAGGTACGCTCTTCTGGAAAGCCGATGATTTTTCACCTTCAAGCTTGTAAATTTTTCCAACCAATTTGCACTCAAACACGGCACTGAAGAATTATCTATCAAACAAAAAATTTCATCGATGTCAAATGAAAACTCTGGCAACACATAAACAACATCCAATCTCACACACACACACACTTTGAGAATTATAGATATAGATAATATTATTGTAATAATTTAAACTATTTTTATTAAAGTTTTTTTGAAAGATATATATCAAAGAATAGATAGTAAATAGTAAAATGTTGCTGAGAGTTATAATGGACAGGAAGTAGTGGTGAGCCATTGTCACCAACAATTTGAACTCAAAACTGGCACTGAAGAATTATCTATCAAACAAAAAAATTTCATAGAAATATGATGAAAACTGTGGAAATGCATAAACGACATCCAATCACACACACATACATTATACATATACACACATATATATATATATATATATATATATATATATATATATATATATATATACACACACACACACACATTGAGAATTATATATATATAATGATATATAATTTTGTATGATTTTATATATCAACAAACAGTATTTAGAAAAATAGTATGACAAATTGGGGAAAAAGTTTTTGTGACATGTTTCATCTGTTAGGATTTCATTGGACTGGGGTTTGTTGATGTTGCTATGTCTACACATTTGAGAGATGCTGGAAGTTTGAATATTTTTGAAAGAAATTTTTTTGGTATTTTTTTTATTTTGCAGCCCTCAAGAATTACATCAAGAGGAAAAATATATTGAAAATACATTCAAGACCCTTCAATACCCTATAAATAGAAAAGCTGTCCTTTCTGACAAACCCAACAAATCAAAAAATACATTATTCTACCAACTAGCTCTATCACAACTACAACCAAAAAGAATTGATCTAAACTCAACTTAAAATTTGTCACTACTACATCTAAAGCAATCAGACTTAATTAATAAAAAAACAAAATGACCAGCCAAAACTTGGAGGAATTTACTCTATCAAATACATGAATTGTCAGAAAGAATACATTGGAGAAACCTCAAGAAGTTTAAACAAAAGACTTTATGTACACAAAAGGAACATTTTAAATAACAACACACAAAATGCATTGCTTGTTTGCATTAACAAAACTGACCACAATTTTGACATAGGGAATGCTACGAGAAAATAATCCACTGAAAAGAAAATGTCTAGAAAATGCCTTGATCACTAGTTCAGCCATGGTAAATTTTCTTTTGTCACAATGGGACAAATGTGATAGAGGAAAAGAAAGAATATAGGTGTATTTGGATAGATTAAAAGAAATATTCTTTCAAAAAACAAAATTCTTTCAAAAATATTCTTAAAAAAAATTTTGAAACTACCAGCATCTGTATATATAGGTAAGATGAAAACAAATGGAGTATAATTCCACCATAGGTAACATTTAAGAGTTCAATATAGAGTAGAGCTAAATATTATTTTTATTACTAACTAAACACTTGTACATCCATATAAGATGTCAATAATACTAACCGAACATCAATACGGAGCTTTATTAACTCAAAATGAATCTTACAAATAGACTAGTAAGCCATATAAAGGTGCACAACAGTTCATCTACTTATTATTATTATTATTATTATTATAATTATTATTATTATTATTATTATAAGAAAAAGTATTATCAAATTCAAAGTTTAAACGTATTGTAAGGTAAAACATAGGCTATGCCTACAATTTACAATCAATTCAGTTTTTATCAAAAATTCTGATAATTTCTGATTTTTATGTAAACATAGAAAACAGGGTTCAACATGTTCTAGCTTTTCTTAAAACTTTCCATTTTACCTCAAGAGTTTTATTAGTTTTTTTTAAAGTCCAAAAATATTTAGAAAGGGACATATATAATGATGGACTCCCCTTTTGTTTTCGATGTATGAGTGTCTTTCAGTCCAGTTTTTTATGTTTATTTTTCATATGAGGCAACAATCCTGCATGGGATTTGCAAGGGCATACTGAAGGGTTGACCATCATATGTATTACCCTGAGGTTTAGTGTTAATTCTTAATTTTCTCAGATGGTTGAGATGATTCTTTTCAATGTTAGCAGGCATTTCTCCAGTTTGCTCGGTTTTCAACAGTGAGTTCGATTATATATATATATATATATATATATATATATATATATATATATATATATATATATATATATAATAGCATGACAAATTGGAAAAAGTTTTTGTGACACATTTCATCCATTAGGATTTCATTGGACTGGGCTTTGTTGATGTTGCCACTTGAAAATTAAATCGTACATGAAACATGTGGCACCTTGTTATTCCAGGACAGAAAGTTAGAAGGTTAAAGAGGGAGAAGATCATCTTGAATAAGTTGGAAAATGACCTTGGAATATATATATATATATATATATATATGAACTTTATTTCAATCCTTCATGAGCTTCCAATCCTTAGCTATGATTAACGATAAACATATCATTTTCATTTATGATCGATTTCATCATGATTCTTCTTTTAAGCTTGGAGAGTAAGTATACACTCTTTTTGCTCAAAGCAGAGTCTAATAGTATTATAAAAATCTTGGAGAATTCCAGAAAGATATTTTGTATCATTTCTATGATACAACAGTTGAAAGCTTAATCTAACAAATGGACAATTTTGCTTTTACATGATTTGGACAATTTTGGTGTTACATATATATAGTAATTAGATCATAGAATCAGGTAAATAATTGACAGAAATGTTGTCTAATAAAAAAAATGATATGTATTTGTGTTTTATGACTTAGATGTTGATTTTATACTACTAGCTTTATTAGCTTCTCTCTTCAATAAAAAATATAATCTGTTTTTTCTTTATTTTTAATCATGTCAAATATTTTTTATGTTGAAATAAAAGTGGCCAAGTTTAGCTGTATCATTTTATATTTTTAAACCAAATATTTTAATATAGTGGACTATAATGTTAAATGTTATCTGTAAATCTATTCAATTGTGAATCTCATGAAAGACATGGTCTACTGTCCAAATTGTTATGCTAACATCAATACTAATCAATACTAGAAGCTAAAGGATCATTGATTGTTATTGATTTGTTCTGAGAACTGACCACGGAAATAGAAGCATAAAAAATCTGAACTAGTTTACTTTAGCCTTCCTATTTTTGTATGAAATGGAAACAATTGCAGGTTTTGTATTATTTGATTATCTATCCTTCACTTCCTACCTCACCTGAGATTTCTTTTAAGGTTTGTTTTGGAGCTGTCATGTAGCATCAAGAAAATTAAAAAAAAATAAGTTGGCATATTTATATTTCTCTCATAAACATAATGTTGGCAAAATGTGAATTTAATACAGAAAATTTAGGTTTGAATAGTCTTATATAAACATCACAGAAATTGAACAACTGACTTCAAAATACTAAAGATAAGTAGGTAAAAAGACTAGCATAAATGAATGTAGTTTGACTATCATTCATTTTGTTTATTTGCTTTAAGTGATTATAAATATAATTATTTTATTAAAACATGCAAAAGACTCTATAGTCTGAAAAGTCTGTTTCCACTGGAATATAAATCTAATATTGTTACTCAGATCAATGTATAAATTACTGGTTTCTTTATTGAAGAGTTCTTTTAATTACATTATGATATTTCAGCTGAAATTTTAAAGCATCTTCATGTTGAGAAAAAAATATTATCAAAAATAAAACCCCTTTTATATTATCATCATTAATCCTGTATATATTTATATGGTTTTACAGTGTTTTCTTTATGTAAGACTAAATGGAGAAATAATTTAATGGATACATGCACGTGCCTGGACCCCAATTCCTTTTCAATGTGAAATAAAAATATTGATAATATAACATATCTTCTGTGTATTCAATATACAACAGCAAATTAGTATACAGGGTGTGAGGGATAAATTGTCCTCTAAATTACACAGAAATGAAAATAACACTGACATCTCATTTTAACAGATATATTTACCAAAATGACACAAAAATATCTTGAAATACTAAAGAGTAAATTTATTCAATAAAATTGCCATTGCTACAGCCTCCAGATGACTTTGGAATCTCTTGCATCTCTTTTGGATGGTCTCCTTGTTTAAGTTAGTGAATGCTGCCATAATCCTTGCCTTCAGTTCATCTTTGGTTTTACAAGGAGTTTTGTTTGTCTCTTGCTCAACTGCACCCCACACATAATAATCAAGGGGTTTGCAGTCTGGGGAGTTAGGTGGCCAGATGTAAGGGGTGATGTGGTTGCAGAAATTGTTTGATAACTATGTCTGGGTTCTCCTGCTAGTGTGGCATGGTGCAGAGTCCTGTTGCCAGATATAGGATCTTCCAGCAGCCAACCTCTTGACCCAGGGCAGCCATAAGCTGTTTTGAGTCTGAGGCCCTCACCAACAAATTTGGAGTTCTTATTAGTGAGTTTTCTGAGCTGCCATATCTTTGTAATCACCATGAGACTTATCCGACTCTTTCCAAATTCTCTGGTATGAATGCCAAGCAGTACAGCATGCGGTTTCCAAATTTCTGGCAGTGAATTGTGTCATGGTGCCACTTTTTCTCACAGATGGTGCCCAACTGACCCTACTACTGACAAAATCAAAAACGAACAATGCACATGCATGAAATTAAAAATATATTATTTTTATAGAGATTATTTCCAGGCAATTTAAATTGTAAGGGAAATATGTGATGTAATTGGGTGGGATTGTGTGTGTGTGAGAAAAAAAGCATAAAAGTTCAAACAAGCTGAAGATGTTTTTTTTTGTTTTTGTTTTTTTTCTCTTGGCTGCTACTGGGTCAGATTGAGTATATTTTTGTATACAAGTGTTTCTTCATCTGAGTCAATCATTTTCAGTCTGTTGTGTTTCTTTAGAAAGAGATTATTTTTTGTTTTACTGAAAATACAATTCAAAGATTAGAATAAGCAGAAAAATGCTCACTGATTAATAGTGAGGAGGACATAACCATATAGGTAAAAAGGGTGAAGTTGTGAAGCTTCATTCCCATTCTTGCCAACTTCATCATATATGACAAATCTGCTAAGAGTAAGATTGGCCAGTGAATGAAATTAGATAGTTGACAGGGTTAGATTGATTTGAAAGTGTATTTGAAGAGTAAAGTCAGACACATAACTGGATTTCTTGATTGCATTTTACTGGGATGACAGCAGTAGCTAACATTGGAACTATGAGCATGAGAAATTAGGTGCTAATGATTAGGCCCAAGATCAAAGAACAGTGTTTCAGTTATTGGGGCTATGGTTTATGTGATTAAGAATTGTAAGGTGGACAAATAGAATAATACACACTACCTAAAAAGTGTTATAGAATGTGAACAGGATTGTCTAAAAACAATATTGAATAGTTAAGGCAATGGCTGAAAATGGGGAACATGTCACCAATTGAAGCAGACTTTTGATACATCTCTTAGGATGAGGCTGGTGACAAAGAGTTGTATTCAGGTATGAATGCAGATATCCAGGTGTTGTAATGGTGGCTGATGAAGAAAAGGCATGTAAACACACATTTCTATCTATCTGTCCTAATTGGGGAGGAGATTTAAGGAAAGGAAAGAGTAGCAAGAAATCTTAACACTATTAGTTAAGTACCATAGAAAGGGTTTTTGAGTTGTTGAACAATGTTTTACACCAAAAACTTTGGACATATGGCTGACATGTGAGGGTGTCATATATGGACGTCAAGTCGAAAATAGTTTTTTTTTTTTTTTTTTATTTTGTTGGCCTGTAGTATTCTTTACAATCAAGGTGTGTGTGTGGTGTATGCATGAAAGAGTAAACTGAGAGCCAGAACTGGAGGCCTATTGAAAAATGTAGGATTTTCAGAAATTTTAGAAGAAAATGAAGTCAACCACTTTATGAAATACTTAGAATAACATTTTTATTCACACCTGAGGATAATAGGATGTGTTGAAAGATAAATAAATGAAAATATGTATTTTTGCTATGAACACTGATAATTATTAAACAACACAAAGGGGTAATTATGATTTCTGGTAAAAGATATATTGAATCAGAAATTTATATTATTTACAGGTGTCACTGAATCCTTTATTCAATCTATTCCCTGTGAGTGAATAAAGACTTTGGTTTAAATTTACATTACAGTTACTGGGTTTGACAAACAGAACCCAAGAAGGCTGGAAGACATCAGCCGAAGTGTGTATATAACAATCAATCATCACAGAAATATAGACAAATAAAACAAAATCATTCTAGGAAAGTTTCAAAACTTTTAGAGCTGGTTCTTTTTCTGATCTAGGTGTGCCATGTTTGCAAAAATTTTTCAAAACTATATTTGCAAAAATAGAAGCATGCTTTTTCTCCATGTTGAAAAAAATGAAACTCAGAAATAAGCATAAAAATGTTACTTAATGATTTATAGCAAACCTTTTCCTTTATTGTATGGAAAAGGATGAAACAAAAAAATAACCATTGACAAGTGTGGTCAGAAGGAACTTTTAGTTTTCCACGGTCAATTAAATTGGTATATTTTCCATACTTTTCATAATAAAAATGGGTTTCACATTCACTGGGTTGATTATCATTTCTTGTAATATATCCAGCTATGTACACAAGAGCCATTTTTATTTCATTGGAAAGAGATGGTTCTAAATTTTCCAGATTGTCAAATATTTCTGAACCTTCCTCACAAAGTTTATAATCACAAGATGTACATTGGTGACCTGGATTAACATCAAATTCATCAATATTTACATTTTGATTTAAAAGTAAAGATGTCTGCTTAATATGCAGCTTTTCAATACATTGTTGAACATTTATAAAATAGGTGCCACCTGATCCTTGGCGAAGTTTACCAAATTCTTTTTCTAATGGATCAGTTGAAAATTGCCCAAGTAGTACATATTTATGACTTGTAGCTAAAAGGTGTCGACATAGACTAACAATTCCATTGCAAATATGATGTATGGCAGTAGCAGTGTTTTGGGATAATTGTTTTTTTATGATTACCTTGACTGCCAGCCATATTAAGAGCCATTTTACCAAATTCAATGATAAAATCAAGTCGGGTGTCATTTGGAGATTTGATTTCAGCTTGTAGAGGATCATTATGTAATTTATCAATTTGAAGGCATTTAACATTTAAAATTTTCCACCATGTCAAAACCTTGTTTATGAAGAGGGCAGTATCATTCTTACCTGCACTTATTTCAGACTGAGTGAGAAGTGCATTATATGTTTTTTCAGAAAACACTCTGAGGCAAGTAGAAACCCGTTGTCTTTCTATTGGCTTTGGAGCAATGGAAATTTCATTTAAATCTGAAAGTTTGACTAGTCTTTCAGATTCAAAACGATATAACTGTTTAAGATGTGTCCATTTTGCAACTCGACTTACTCCATCATCATCAAAGATTAGTTCTCCTGTTTTTTCTGTCAGCCACAAATTGCGAATATTTTTTCAACAGATGAACATAATCAAAAAGCAAATGTTTATTATCTTCAGTTAACCAAGGTTTTTCAGGAAGTGTAGGATATAATTTAAAAAAAGCTTGATTTACGCGGTTGCCATCACATATAATAGCCTTTACATCAGCTGGTACAGATGTGATGGCTTGGACTGTTAACTCAATTTGTTCAAATAAAAAGGCGGATGTTAATTTTGAAATTGGAATCAATTTTGTAAGAAAATTTGGACCCCCATTGAGACATATCAACATTATACCAAGTACTGTTTGAGCAAGTACAGATGGATTGTCAACTGATTTACCAAATAGTTGTTTGCCATGATATAGCAACATCTTTTTGATATATACTTCATCATGGAGAATTATGCACCCTTTTTGACTGGTATTAAGAGTATTAAATATAGATATAAAAAAAAGATTTTTCATTAAGTTTTTTGAAACTTTTGACGTCATCCTTCATAATGTTGCTAATGAGGGTAATTGAAAATCATATCTTAATTCATTATACAATGTCCGTGATCTTGCATAGTACCCAAAAGCATGCACAACTATATCTGAGCTGTATTTTATTCCAACCATTTTGGGGGCCATTGCTAAAAATTGTTGACTCAGGATATTTTTCTTGTGATCGAAAGCCATAGAATTTAAATATCGGATGATTTCTTCCAGTTTTGACCAAGTATCAACTGTATTTATATGATTTTTTGGACAGGCTGTTAATATAACACTTAACTCCATAATGAAATGTTTCAAAGTGCAAATTGTTATAAATTTTCAACATAAAGAGAGGAATACCATCAATAGATTTTGATAATTGAACAGTTAAAATATTTTCATCCAAAAATGCTACAACTGAACATATAAAGTCTTTTTTGTTGTTAAGCAGACTTTTTCAAATTTGTATAATTTTATCTAATTCTAAAAAAGCAGTTCATCAGCAATTTGATTTCTAACAGTACTGGAGGATTTTTTTTTATATTCCTTAGAACAGCTGAGGGTGTTGGTATTTGACTACTTGGCACACTTGGCCATACAGATGGTGGATTTGTTGGACGTATTTTTTCCATTAACTTTTTATGGTATCAAAATTTGAAGGCCAATGTTGTTTACTTTAAAACTTTATATTAAATTTAAAAACATTCATAAGTAGCCTGTCCTTTAGTTTGGTTATTTTAATACGCTTTTAAACTATATAAATAGGAATATATTTTTTTTTTACCTTAAAGCAAAACAATTAAAGTAAAAATAAATAATGCATTTTATTTTTGTCCTTTAACAACAATATCAGAAAAATATTAAAATAAATATGATAAATAAAAATGGTATTATTATACTTGTCTTGTAAAATAAATTTTGTAGTCAAAAGGCGTAAAAAGGAGACCTTTCTAAAAAAAAAAAAAAAAAAAAATAATTAAAATATTGACATTAACTGCATGTAATAAATTTTTATTATTTTTTTTTTTCTTTAATTCTAATAAAAAAAAAAATACTTACAGTTCACCAATTGGTAACTAATGTAGTAAAAATAATCATTTATTCTTTAACTTCGGAAACAAAAGCGCGAAGAAATTCGTTTGTTTTTTTTTTTTTTTTTTTTTTAATGGAAATGTTGGATAAAGTTTTAATAGAGAAATGTTAATGAACCTTTCTCTATTAAAATTTTATTCAAATTTATTATTCAAACTTAAGCTTTTAATAGAAAAATGTTGACTTTATGCTAATTTTTTTATCATGGTTAAACTTGAGAAAATTAAACTTTAATTTCGTTGACGTTATGTTTTCACTCATACTAACAATGTTTTTTTTTAGCGATATCAAAAATAAATATCAAATTAAGTAATGACATTGAATTTATGAAAAAAAAACAAACAAAATTTTTTAATTCATTTTATAATAAAAATAGTTTTTTTTACGTCTTTGAAGAAACTAAATTAAATTCTGTTCAAATTTGTTAAACGTTGTTTTGTTTTGCTTCTTAAAATAACACAAATTACTCAAAAAGAATTGCATTTTATCAATAAATAATTCTTTAAACTTTAATCAAAAAAATGTTGAACAAACTTTAAGAGGGAAAATGCCAAAAATGAATTAAACTTTAATTTAAAAATGTTAAGGCTTTAAACTTAAGTAAATCTTTTTGTGTGAGTAAATTTAAGTACCAAAGTTTACTTTTTACAATTTAAATATGGACTCAAACTAAAATAATCAAATATACTTACTTCAAATAAATAAGTTAAATGATATTCCAACCAAAGGTAAAATTAAAAGATTCCTTTGAATTTCTTGAGACAATAACATAAGAGTACACAGTACGCAGCAATTCGCTCAAACTGAAACTAAAACGATCTAATTGTCAGCCTCCAGTCTATCGAGGTCGCGGCGTTACGCAGAGGCCTGTTAATATAGAACGCTAAAAAACTGAACCCTTTATTTTGCTCATTGGGGTAGACTGTTCTAGTTCCACATGTCATGTTTAATGGATGTCAGTTATCTCCTGTTAATTCCCCTCTCCAAGTTCTTCACTGCCTTAACTGAGTATTAAACTCACACTCTTTGGGTTCTGTCACTGGATCTAACCAACGCCTTTATCCACTGTGCTATGTGTTCACAGGTGGCACTGTGGGTACCTTGTTGAAGTACGCACAGTGAAGCATACCAAGTTCATTTTTTTTTTTTTTTTTTTTTTTCTTGATGGTTAAGGAGGTCATGAGCAATGAGAGCCATGTTGTGCTGTCCAACTTTTTCTGCTACAGAATTTTCACAAACCCACAACATGTGGTCTCCTTGTTCTCCTTATGTCTGAGTTTTCTTTTTTATCTGTGGTTTGCCATGTTACAAAGGAGACCAATCCACAATACCAAGAAATGATAGAAGGTTGTCATTGTGGGTGTGACTGCTAACCTGAATAAAAAAACAACCTGATCTAAGCATGTCCATCATTTTCAAGGCTGTCCTCATAGAATAACATTTCTTCTGTTAAAGTCAAACATGGGTACAATTTTTAAAAAAAATTATATTAATATTTTTTCTCAATTATCCACTTCCTTTAATTTAGAAATTCTTTTCATTTTAGACAAAGTTATATTGCTTTAGGACTAATTTAGCTCTTTTTTTCCCCTTGCTCAGCTGATCAAGACTCATTCTTCTATATAAGAATAAATTAAATTATCTAAACATTTGTTTGCTGAATTCTTTATTTAAATGTTATTTTGTGTCATTAGCCCAATCATATTCTTGAACAATATAGAATTTTGTTGGTCACTCTGTGCTAATATTGATATATCTTTTTTATGAATATCTTAAAGGTAGGCTATTAAACATGATACTTGTCATTTTCAATCTACAGAATTTATAATTATTTGCAAATAAGGGGAACTAATTTGTAATTTTACTTAATTTTTTTTTCTTGACATCAGCATACCTTTCAAAATAAAATTTTGTTAAAAGAGAAGAGTATTTTAAAATTAGCTTTACTTGTGCTTCTACTAATCTCTAATCAGCAGGAAGTTGAGGGTTAAATATTTTAACATTCAGCTGTAAAATTTATGAAAAATTCTTTATGTATTAAAGTGTGTAAATGTTTGGAATAAATGAAAAAGTTATTGTCATAAAAAATAATGATATCCATTAAATAAATTTAATTTTATAAAAACAAAAATGAAACTTTTTATTTAATGATTATTATCCAGTGTTAGGATTTTTGTCTTTTACTTTTATAACAAACAGAAAGTAAATGTCAATATTGTGCTATCAAAAATCTCTATACAGTTTGTTGCTTTTACTCTGTTAGGTAAACAGGCACATTCACAAATAAAACTTATTATTTAAATATGTGTCACTTATGACATCAATTCCTTTGTGAATCTGTTTATTTCTGGATGATTTTGTCTGTTTTTGTTAAATTCATTCATCTATTTATGCTTGTAATTGGATCAAAGCATGTTTATTGATGAGCCAAGTGTTTCATTTGGCTAGCTTTTCTCCCTAACAAAACTACTAGAAGTATATTTTAAAAGTCCTTCTAGATATTTTATTTCAGCCAAATTTAATTCTCCAAAGAACCTCATTTATTAATGAAAAAAAAATGCTATAATTCTATCTGAATGTATAGCTTTTAACATAATATTTTGTACTCGCGTCTAAGTAAGAAACTCTCATTACAAAATACATTCCGATTTTAATCTAAACTACATTGCTATTAATTATTACTATCGGAGCTGGTATCATTAATGATTAGACAAAACTAGGAGTAGAATGTAATCTTTGGTTTCTATTTTTATGGAGTGAAGTTGCCTTGCAAAACTGCTTTTGAAATTGGAGTTGTCTTTCACTGACACTGGGTGTTACCTAGTTTACCCTACTATTTAACCCATTGGTGAGGAAGAAAAGATAGATTCATATATTTCCTAATGGAAAAGTGCAAAAGTGAAGGCAATGAATTCTGTCAGTCAATCAGTTCAACATTCTGCACTGGAATCCCCTATGCATATTATATGTACAACCATTTTAAATGTCTATCATAAATTGCTTTGTACTTATGTGGACATTGTCTGAAATGATGACAATTCTTTAAATCATATGTGACATAGTTCTATTTCCTGTGATGTGAATCCTTATAGATGTTTTCTTCATCACTCTTGTGAGTTCTTGTCAGTAGGGATTTTCTTTTAATGATTGCATATTTCCAATATATTTTACTTATTACTAAAATCCCTGAGAATTTCATTGTGTAATTTTTTAATTACCTTAAAGTAACTGATCTTTTCTATGATTCCAAAATGTTGATAGTGTGGGAGCCACTTTAAGCTTGTATAAATCCCTGCCTAACAATAATTATTGCTTTCTCCTTTGTTAAATCGTACCTTTTTCTGCCACGTGTTGGCTGTCAGTGAAATATAATGACACTAAGCTGAGGGTTTATCTTTACAAGCCCCCCTCTCCCATTGTACTTGCACAATATAGGTGGCTACATTTAAGCTTATTTTCTATTTTAACATGGTTGTTTTATTTTTTTAGTTTAGGTAAAAAAAAAAAAATAATTAAGTTTGTGTTTGTTTGAAATTTATTCAAGATGATACCTGTATTTCTGGATTTGCCTTAAATCTATGAGGATAGTATGAGGATTAAATTTTATCTGACCAATAACAGTATACAACTTATAGATATTTGGTTGAATAAATAATAAATACATTTGTAGAGGCGTAAGATAAGTTTTATTTTTATGACATATATATTTGATATTTGAAGGCTGATTTTTTTTTTTTTTTTTTTTTTAAACATTTGAAAAATTTCTATCCATTTGTACAAGGGGTGCTGAAAAGGTTTTGGCTTGACCTTCTTCTCAAAATCTGTTCAAATGTCAGAAGTACTTATTGGTTAGGCTGAAAACTTCTCAACATATAAGTATATTTATGTAATTTTAAGGTTTATGTTACTCACATGATGTACTTTTTGTTTTTTGTAATTTTGTTTTTAAACATATTTTGGGGTTTTGTGGAAAAAAAATTTTTTTTTGTTTTTTTCTGACTGTTGGTTATTTAACTCAAACTGTTGAATATTTATTGATTTTACTTTAAAAACAGCAATTTTTCTTTTGTTCTGCTCTTTGTAAAGCCAAATTAACCTTTAAATTCACATGCATTCGGATTTTTCATCATTATACTATGAATTTGTCAATGCATCTAAATATATTTTAAGTCTAATAATTGCTATAACAAATTCAAATGTTTGATTAGAATAAAGAGATTCCAATTAAGGTATTTGATATAACACTCAATAAAACTTAATTTGTATTTGAACATTTATTGCATTAAAAAATATTTATAAGATTGAAAAATGTAATACATCAATTTTTAAAGAAAGTTACAAATTATAAATTATGTTTATAAGAAAGAGTGTAATGATCAAAGAATAAATAATTTTCTTTTCACTTGATTGTTTTATTTATTTAGTCCCAGCTGACTGAGTTAGATGGTTGAGATCCTTTTAATAAAATAAATTTCAATTTACAGGGTGGAAATTTGTGATACTGCTGTTTTTTTGCATGAGAGTTAGCTAACATTTGATGCTATACCATTCAACCACCAAATTTGTGTTCTTGATGAGCCATTATTTTAGAAGAAAATGTAATCTGGAAAAATCAGTTTTCTGGAACAGTCACAAGTAATTTTAAAGGTAATCTTGGAAATCCATTAAGCCATTTTAGAAATCTTACTGATCATAAAATTGGGTTGAAAAAAATTCTAAAATCTCAATATGTGACAAGAATGTAAGTTTTAATTTTCAAATACTTTGTAAAAACTTAAAACAGCAAAGATAGATATACAGGGTGTTCAGAAAGTCACTTATATTTTTTTTATTAACAGACATGTTTCAATATAAAATACAGGAGGAGAATATGAATGACAATTATAAATGTTGAAAGTGATGCCCATTAGCATTTAACACAGGCTTGGATCTTTATTTTGTTTGAGAAATGCACGTTCTTCAATTGTTAAAGCCATATTAGAATGAAATCTGAAATATAAAAAAATATTTGAAAAGTTTGAGAACACCTTGTCATTTGTTAAAGATGATTGAAAGTTATCAAGATTTGATCAAGATAGAAGTGGCATTATTTTGTAATTTGTTTATTTACATTACACTCAAAACTTTAACTAGAAGTAGACCTTGTTTGTTTTTTTAGTTGTTTATGCAACTTTGGCAATTACTGTCAATCAAAATGATTGCATTTTGATGCTACGAAGAACAAATAGATCAATAACTATTAGGTTTAAGGATCTAAGTTTTAGATTAAAGTTTGTCTCATGAAACAATAGCCTAAAGCATTGGTTTATGAATTTGATGACAGTAATTGTGAGTTCAATCCATGAGTGCAGACACTCCTTTTGATATGTTCTCAACTTATAAATTAAATATTTCTAGTTATGGTGAGATTGATAATTAATGACTGAATTTTATATTTGTGCATTTATTGAATTGTTCATGTTCAGGAATTAAATCAAATGTTATTGACAGAATAAGGAATTATGTGTGTAGCTTTTTAAAATGGACAAACTTGTAAAAATATATGGTCCATAGTTGGAAGATATGAGAAACATAGATTTTATTGTAATTACATCTATTTTTGTAAGTGTTTGCTTGTTTTTTCTACTCACCAACTGACTTGCAAACATTTCCAAAAAAAAAACTGACATGAATTCTCAGTATTTAATGCAATTTCATGTTTGGTGTTCTGGTATGATTTCACATATGATTTAATTTTTCTAAAAGTAAAACCCATCACAAACATCAAAAAGTGAGGTCATGCCTGTCATCTATTTGGTTTGACATCAAAACATTTTTGGACATTTCTTTTCAACTTTTCTTTCACAATCAGAGAATTCTTAAAAGCAAATTTTCCCTCATGAACCTTCTTCTGCCAGGTGCTACAATCATTTGCATGGAACTTCCAATCATATGTACTGATGCTTGCAAATTTCAATGATTCTTTCTTGCTCTGTCAGCTGGGGCTTCAGATTTTTGAAGGAAAAAAAACAAAACATTACCATCAATACAAGAATTGTATTTTCCTCCTTCATGATGTAAATTACATTTTACATTGGTATGGTGTGTCTGTGTTACTGTCTCTTTTGTTTCTTTAAAAGTTTGTGCTTGTTTGTTTTTGCTTGTTTTGAGAATTTCATTGGTGAGGATAACATCAGTTTTTGATTTTCCAGATGGATGAATATACATATATGTTGGGCCTTTTTACTACTACAACTAGCCCTGCTTATGGTGGAAGGTTCGTTTTTATAATCATGAAGTTTCAGATTTTAAAATGATGAAATATCCTTATTTTCTATCATCACTCATTGCCACATTATTTTTAGAATGATGAAATATCATCAATCTGGATCATAACAAACTCTTCAAAGAAAATATTAACTCTATTTTACTAGCAAGTTTTCTTAGAACCCACAAAATATTATTTGTATTGGGATGGACAAATTATATTCTGTTTTTAAAAAAAAAAAAAAAAAAAAAAATTAGGCCCTTGGTGAAATTCAGCAGTTTTGAAATAATTACCAAAACCATTATTTAGCCATTAACAAATCACCTATGCACCACAACACCTAAAATAAATGCTAATGATAGTTGAGAAGAGAAGAAATATATTTATAAAAAATATTGTTACATGAACTGTTGAAAAATTGAAATTAATTAATTGTTTTTTTTTTTTTTTTTTTTTTTGCCAAGTATAAATAAGTCAATATTAAAACTGTAAATAATGTTTAATGAAGGTTTATATTTTTAAATAACAGAGGCAAATCTATTTAAAAGTATAAATTACTCTCTTCATAAATTGCAGTGATGCCATATTTTCTATAAGCTTACATAAGCAACGGAACAAAAGAGTAACAGATAATTGAGCAAATTTTTATATCACACAATAGCAATGTCGAAAAAGAAAAAAATGTGGTAAATCATGTGGTCCAGAAGTCAGATTTTTTATTTGGATAATATTGGAGAAGAAACTTCTTTATAATCAGTAATTCACCAAATATTTTTTTTTCTTTGTTTATCAAGACATGATCCAAAGACAACATCAACCATGGCCACTAAATCTTTTGTAGTTACTAATGGGACATGTTAGTTTTTGGAATTTTTAAAAAATTGTTGCTTTGAATGAGTTTAAATTACATTGTTAAACCAGACACTTAGTGTGTCTTGTTATCTAAACCAAATGTTATATTGTTGTTTCTACAGCTGAAATTTTATTAGCTGGAGAGCAGATATGACCTTTTTTTTTTTTTTTCTTTTTTTTTCCCCTCTTTCCAGTAATAGGAAAATCAAAACTTAAAAACAGTGTTGTCTTTACTTGTTTAATCTTACAATAAAAATGCAACAACAAAAAAATCTAAATTTCCAAAAATGTCAGTACTTAAAAACTCTGTCTTTCTTTCAAGTCTTGACTTGTCCAAGGAATATGGGACCCACACCTGTCAAGTCCTGTATGTTGTATCACTGTTAAAATGTTTTGCCTGAAATAACATTGATTCTTTTTGACTACAAAAATGTCTTAAGTTTATTTGTTTCTGATTTTTTTTTAAGTAAAAACAAGTCTAAATATAAAGCAACTGATTAAATAAATAGTTTTGGATTCATAAATCCACACAATAGTCCAGAGGCAGAAAAAAATATATAAATTTCATTGAAAGAATCCTTGCTGAAAAAAATCCTACCAAAATCCATTCTTTATTTCTTGATTAAAAAAAAAATTCTTTAAAGTTCTTTTTTTTTTTTTTTTTTTTTTTTTTTTTTTTGAGTGTATGCATGACTTTTCTGCTGACCAGCTAATTTTCCCAGAAAAGGAACTTGAATTCTCAGTATTTCATGCCATTTTCTAGTCTATTGATGTTTCCAAAAAAAAAAATATTTTATCCACTCCTTAATGAAAACTAATATCACAAAAGCTTTGTTTTGTTTTTTAAACAAATAACATCAAACTTAAATTTTCTCTCTCTCTCTTGAGTATTCCTGCAAAATGGTGTTTTTTAATTATTTTTTTTCTCTCTCAAAAACTATTTTCTGTGTAGATTAATTCATTTATTTTGAGTGATGGGACCATTTCTGTGCATTAGTAACTTCGAAAAAGCTATTATCTGTATGAAAAGTAAGGAATTAAAGAATTCTAAAAATTAACCTTTAATCTGTTGTTACATGAACCAATAAATGGCTTAATTTTAATGCCTCCAAAACAAAACTGCTTTTTGAGAGAAGCACTTTTATCTTCCATTAAGACGGCCGATTCTAAACTCTAGGGGTGCGACTCATTGCACCTTCTATGACTAAGATTTTCTGCTAACATGAAATGAGACAATTATATATGACTCGATTTCTAGGCCTGCTGCTAGGAAAGTTGGATCACTTTGTCATGCTAGATTCTAGAGAGAAAAATTGTTTATCCTGCATATTTATAAATCTGTCATTCATCCATGCATTGGATATTGCTGCCACATCTGGTCTACTGCTATATATATATATATATATAATCTCATTTCACCCCAAGCAAGGTGATAATACCACTAGGATGCAGGGTTTTACAGGAAGTGAGGAAAAGGTACCGGATTCAGTGAGACAGAAGATGATATTGCATTTAAATTTTTAATGATTGTAGGTGGCAGAGAACAAGAAATCGAAAGGAAGTTCCACAGGTAAGAAGTGTAAGAAAAACTATTAGAACAGAACTGATTGATTCAGTATAATCTCTCCAGTTCATATCAGTAAGAAATGTAAGCCCAAGAATGTGTAATGGCTGATGCAAACCTCTTCTGGAAGTTAACATCAGGCATGTTGGTGGTAGGCAGAAAAAGTTCTCTGGTGATTAAATGAAAGTAGTTTTGTTTTGGAAGCATTTACAAACCAGTCCATGCCTCATTTAACCACTGGATGTCATTTTTGAGAGCCATTACTAGTTCTATTTTGTTGGATCTGTCAAACTTATTAAGACAGCAGTAAATAATTGTCATTGGCATATATACCTAGTTGGCAACTGATGAAGTTTGCTGATGATCAGAAACCATGTAGGTAGACACCTACATGAAAATGAAATGAACTAGAAACATGTCCATTCAACACAACTTTCATTACACCATTTGTTAGAAATGATTGGATTAGACCAAATATACATCCAGAGACACCCTATCCCTTGAGCTTCTGGAGAAGGTCAGCCTGACAAATCTTGTTGAAGGCTTTTGTGATATATAGAGCCACAGACTGAGTTTTGCCATTCTTATCAAAAGCTTGATAGACAAATTCAATGATGACTATTAACACATTGGTGATAGATGGAAAACTGAAAATAGGTTGTGTGAAATAAGACGTTTAACCAATTTGGTGTTGATTAGAGCCTCCAATACTTTGCTAAGACACTAATAGGGTGATAATCTGAAGGGTCAGAAGGTTCCCCAGAGTTTTTAAAGACAGGAACTTCCAGCAAGTTATAAAGCAAGAAGTAACAAAAGACATTTATTGTAGTTTTGGGAGAACAGGAGCTAGTTTCATTTCTTTAGGACAATTGCAGGAATTCCATTGGATCCACAAATTTTGTTGGAAATTAGTTTAGAAATGATAGCTGAAACCATGGATGGAATTATGTACATTTCTCTTGGATATTCTGTTCTAGTGAGAAAGTGAGGTAAAGATACTCCAAATGAGTTGAATTGAAAGAAAATTTCCAGGTAAAGCACTCTACTTTATCTGCAGTAGATGAAAATTGATTGAAAAGATGAAGGACTGAGAATTTGCTCTTTTAGAGCCATCAGTATTCTCTAGAATTAAACTAGTGAGAGGTTGTATAGTATCTCGTTCTATCAGATAATAGTGATTTTTGCCTCTTTCAGTACATGCTTAAATTCATTACAATCGGTGACAAAGAGAGGTCGTAACAGACCTCTCTTTGTCACCGATTGTAATGAATTTAAGCAAAATGATTCATGTGGGCTACAGTGACTGAACATGCAAGAGAGAACCAAGAAGATAATTGTGATTTCACTTTGTATTTCTGTGCTGTGAAAGCTTCAAATCCGACTTTCACCCAGGAAGAGACCTTAATGGCACATTTCTCAATAGGATGATTAAAAATATAAATCCATGTGACATCGCAAAGGTAATCACAAAATGTATCCCAATCAGTGTGTTTGATTTACAGAAAAATGTTCTGTTAATAGGAAGTTTATGACTTAGAGGAGAGCAGAAAGTGATATCTACAGACACTGCTTCATGATCAGAGTTGCCAAGAGGACAGAGCAGCAGATCACATTAGTCCAGGATAGAGGAAGAGATCAAGTTCTCTATTGTGTGTCAGTCATTTACTAGGGAAACATGTGGAGGAGTCTACTATATAAGTGAGTTTTGATTCTGCAAATGAATATTTCAAAATCTGGTTACCAGTGAGGTCAGTTGATGAAGCCACTTGATTTGATGGGCATTAAAGTCGCTGAACACAAAGATACTTGCAGATATGTGTAGAGAGAGGGTCTTATGTATATTATCAGAAATTTGATTTAATACCAGTCGGGATGCTCAACCTGGTACCCTCAGTATGAAGAGGAATAGCCACCCTTATTAAGGCCACAGATAAAAACTGGAAACCCTATCCTAAACAGGGAACTAGGTATAAAATGGGGAAGGAGTATGGACCAAATGATAGTCTGACCTATCTACTCTTATTGAAAAAAAAAGAGAAGAAAAGGGGTTAGAAAATTGAAGTATACAGTTATCCTATGTGCAATTCCAATGTATTTAGCTGTAGTTTCTTTGCAAATTAAGTTAGCAATTAAATTTGAACTTTGAGTTGCATTGTCTCATAGTAAAAACAGTAACAGGAAGCAATGCTTATACTTATATATACAGTGCAGCAGGGTATTTTTTTTTTTTTTTTTTTTTTGTCAGCTAAGAGCACTGTTGGACAGGTGTATGATGAAGAGTTTGACCAGTTCACTGCTCATGTCAATACGATCTCTTTCCATTTACCCTCCAATCTCTTAACGCAAAAAAAGAAATTTAAAACTAGAGCAGTTGGGTTAAATAGAGGATTAACTTCAAATGCGTGTGTTACAGTAGGGTTAATGCAGCTAAGGAAAGGATCATTTGCATTAACTTGATGATCCCTACTAAAGTCAACTCCTTTTTAATTAGGGAATGGACATTACATTCAAATGTCTCCTATTAGAATAAAAAGGAACAGTGAATTAAGACTATCCTTATCACATAAGGATGTTTCCTTATGTAAATAATGGGACCCCAACAAATGAATTCTAGTCCTATCTTTTATTCCATGTATTTACATTTTGGGATTTATTGAAAGATGGAAAGATAAGTATTAAAAAAACATTTCAAATGAATGCTAAATTTGCTACTTGGTTTTAAGGAATTAATATTTTGGTACTGAGAACACTAATTGACAAGATAATAAATATTTTTGACAACTACAAAGGATAGGAAGCTGTGGAGAACCATGAAGGCTCACATCCTGAAGGGACATGGCATATATAAGATGGTGAATATTGCTTGATAAAAATAAGTTATTAAAAAAACAATAAGTACACACTTTTTGTGATCCAGTTGGTGCCCCTAAAATGTGTACATAGAACTTAGTTGATTACAACTTTTGCATTTATTTACTTACTTTTTAAAATCTATGATTTTATAATTAAATGTAAACACTACAAAATATATAAAATACACAAGGTGTATAAAAATTACTTTTACAAACTTTGGGTAAGCATGTTCCTCATACCAAACAAGACCACAGTCAATAAACATATGTCCACAAATCCTTTGTTTTTGAATTATTAAGTTAAAGTTTTCTGTAGACACTATTTCATGTCCGATCCAAAAATACGTTTCTGATCCACCCACAAATGTTTGTAGTGTAAATTTGTTATTCCATCTCTTCCAAATGTTGCCTCATCCGTAAACAAGACTGAAGAGACAAATAATGGATTGGCAGTTTGTGCAATAAACCATTGGCAAAAGTTCTGGCGTGGTGAGTGATCAGAAGGTGAAAGAACCTGCACATGTTGCAAATGTTATGGATAAAGGGGCTGTTTTGGAAGTACCCTCCATGTGGTACTATGAGATGTATGATATGTTAGGGCCATTTTATATGCGCTGATACCTGGCTCATCTCTGACAGCCTGTAAAATGTGTTCTTTGTGATCAGGTATATGAGCAGATTTTGGTCTTCATCGATCCATAGTTTGTGGTGCCATGGATCTTATCTTGGCAACATGATGGTAAACAACAGCAAAGGCTAGATAACTGCTGCCTTTGGCCTGGAAACATAATCTGATGCAGTCATGCAGCCTTGTGTCCATTACCATTTGCATGGCTGTATGTAAAAATCACATCTGCCTGCTCACAATATGAATATCTTGCAATTATTAAACAGAACACTACTATACACATTAAACATTGAAGACAGACTAACCACAAATATACACAAATGACAAATATAACCTAGTCTACATGGCAACACAGCGCCATTGAACATAAACTTTCTTTAAAAATAAAAAAAATGAAGGATTTGTGGACATTTATATGGACTTTTGATTTATTTGTTGTGAAATCCTCAAAGTTTGTAAAAGTATTTTGACACACCCTGTGTGTGTGTGTATATATATATATATATATATATATATATATATATATATATATATAAACATCATGTCAAAATAGTGCTTTGTGTAAAATGTAAGGAGGTTACTCTTTATATGATAAAATCTCTTCTGTATATTATATACTTACTTGTTTAGTTTAAATATACATAATTTGTCTGAAATCCTATTTGTTTTTTTTTTTTTTGTTTTTTAACACCTACACAAAGCAATTTCCTACATTGGCTTTGTGAGTTCTTGGAAGGTCAGTTGATACCAAACATTTGAATGACTCATAACCTTATTTCTTTTCTTTTTTTTGTGTTAGTAGATAATATAAGCAGATGACATCATAAAGACGTTTTGTTTTTGCTGTGTATTATATATATAAGTCTAATCTCTTTTACATTGTTTACTCATAAGCCTTGTATTTTATAATTTTTTCCTTAACTGCATGTGATGCTTAAAACATTATCATGTATGAAGATTCTCCAAGAGTTCTATTATGTATGTAGAGTATTTTGTTTACACTTGTGATTATGAACTACCAATAAAGAATAAATAAGAATAGTAACCATCAAAAATGAAAGATATGGTTTGGTACTTTTACCAAGGATCAAAGTACCTGTGCAGTCTACTTATAATCAAGATTTTGCTCGGTTACCTCCTCCTAATTTTTGAAACTGCTCCTGGGTGATGTTCCCAGGACTATAAATACTCTGTGATAATTTTTTATCACTCTCTTCTGATCTTATCTGCCAACATATAACCTCACATAGAGAACACATTCCCTTTGGAAAACACATGAACAATATTCACTCACTACACATACTTTGGATCAGAAAGGTTTTCACATTCATTTGACGCACACATCTTTCTCATTGTCACTTGTATATCTTTGTTGTTAATACATTATTATTTATTTGTAAATATATATTCATTTTTGACAATTATTTATGTGGAATCACATCCTGAGTTTGCCACGTTTGTCATGGGTATTTCAGGAGACAAGCGTATCTCTCAGCATATACACTGGACTGCAACAGTTTTACTACTTGGCAGTTGCTCAGTATAGTATCTGTTAACTCTGAAAATTGTTTTTTCTCTCATATACACACAACTGAATATCTAGAATTAAGAAAAGCCAGGGAGATGAAGAAAGTGGGCGAGAAAGGATGACAAAGGAATGATAGATAAGAAAGGTAGAGAAAAATTTTAAAAATCATAGGAAGGGATGGCGATGAAAAACATTCCAAGACAGGCTTACTGTCTTGGATTTTTATTTCCTGGAAGTTTAGGAATCAGTTTCTCGATTGAGTGATGCAAGAATACATCAGAGGAAAAAGTAGTGAAAAAAAGTAAAAAAAAAAAATACAATGTCTGAAAGAGATGAAAACTATATTTCTCTTTGACAAAGAGGCACAAAATATTTTGATTCAACATTCCTTATAATTTACTGGATATAACAGACACCTGATAGTATTGTAACCAAAAGACTGATAGAAACAATCAGTATGGCGATACAAGTCTGAAAAATTATTGTAGCATAATAAATTATCCAATGTCTTTTTTTATTTTATTTTTTATAAAGTTGTGTGCATAAATGTGTTGTTTCTTTGGTAGTTTTTGAGTATTGTATATTAGTGGTAGTTCATTTTCTCTACAAATTTGCTTGCTCACTGGGAGAATAATAATAATTTACACATGTACATTGGTTGCGTGATCACTACCTTATTGTGCTGGTTAACTTGCCATATATCCGATAATAGCTTAATTTAATCATGTATCATCAAACAGAATGGACAAATACTTATCTATAACTCAAAAATACTATACCACATACACTGTAATAAATGCCTACAAATACTATTAACCTTAACAAACCAGACAATAAAGTTTCATTCTGTTTAGATACAAAGATATTAATTATATTTCAAAATAATAGTAAAATTATAAAACATCAAAAAATGGCCTCTGAAGATAGTTAAACAAAAAAAAGAAACACACTTGACAGCAAATGACGTGTGAAGGTGCAACACTTGAAAATTGCCAAAGGACCACTATCCATACTGACATACACAACCTTGTCAACTTTTATAATGGCTGATGAAAATAAAAAAAAAATCATATTCAGAAGGCATTGAACATTTTAAGTTGCAGTTCTCCCTGGGAACCAGGAAAATGGTCTGATGAAAAAAGTGTTTGTTGGTCTTTAACCAAACTTGCATAAATTCTTTTTAAACAGATTATTATTATTCTGAACTTAAAGTCTGTTCATTGCATCCAATATAAGATCACCAAATTTTACTACTAAATTCTATTAGCAAAAAAAAACATGATTCACCTTGATGAACAATAAATGCTTTTAACTTCAAATTTCATCTTTTGATTTAAGTGAATGGTGATGAAGTATTTATTTATTCTTTTTAAACATTTTGTATACAATAAAACTATTTGCCATGTTTAGTTTACTGACCATTTTTGCTTTACAGTCTTTGACTTGTGTGACTGTCTTTCTCCAATAATTTCACTTTACTGATAGGTGACATGTGAAACAACAAACTTTTAGAAAACTGCAAATATCTGTGATATTTCAAGATGGAACCAGATGTATGTGGGCAGTGCTGAAAAGTTCTCACTGATTCACTTCCCATAATCTGACCAAAAAATAAATTTCTTTTTTGTTAAAGCCAAGAGCTTTTCAGCACCTCTTTATACAAGCTAATCAGATATGAATGAAATGAAGAACACAGATTTTGACATTATATCTTAACTATGAATATTTTGATTAGCATGCATTAATGAGTATGTTTGTAAAAATGATGTAGTAAATAATATGCTTGTTTTGGCATATTTAAAATGGTTTCAGATACACACACTCACATACAAAGTCATCTGAAATAAGTATATAACTTAAGTGTGGAGATTATAAAAGAAAAACAGGCTTCAACAAAGTACTAGTAATATTTGTATATTTGGAACAATGAAAGGCATAAGGAACTTTGTGTAATAAGTTTAGGGATGGTTTAGAGTTAAACACTACCTAGATCTATGTGCGGTAGGAAGTCTTAGAGAGCCATGAACAAAAAGACACTTCAGTGAAGTCGCCATAACAGAAAAAGAACCTATTGTGTAAAATGACCATAATTTGGGGATTGTTATCCTATATAGATTGCAACACTTTGTTGCATATGTACCAAATATAGCATCGGGTCAATTCACTAAATGTAGCAGGAACACCAAATATATAGGTACTACTACTATTTATATTAATGATTCTTTCACGTACAGGATTCAAGAAGTAATATCAATGACTCCAATTTGTTAACCAACAAATATATATTGAATAAAATACAACAAGAATGAAATAAAATCGTATTCACAATGTAGATTAAAGAGAAGGAAGTTATTTCCCTTTGACTGTAGATTGATTGTAATCAACCATTTGAAGAAAGTTCTCTTGTGAGATAAATGTTCCGAAATAATTGTTAGAGCAAAGTTTGCATGTGAAGAATGAATAACACCAAGAATACAATTGCTTGAAATGTGTTGTGAATAAATTCGTTTGAATCAACAAAGTTCTGGTTAGAGATAAAATGTAAGTTTGTAGTTACAAAATTCTGTGTCTGTGTGTTAGAGTGTGATGAGCAAGATCATGGATTTGTGTTGATGGCTAGGATCTTACTGGTGAAAACTCGCCCTATTTAATCCGTGGGAAAACTTGATCTTACATTAAAAATATGTAATTGGTTAATTTTTAACCAATCACTACACATATACTAAACAGAATAGGTAAATATGCTCAGAACCAAAAGATTCAAAGGAACGACTGGGATGGCTAAATTGTCCAATACAAAGGTAGTAGTAATTTATTAGCCAATCGTAGGTGAATAAAATGACTTGGAGTGTATGTGGATGTGAAAAACATAGCAACTGCTATAACTTGACACTAAAGATTAAAAGACTTGTTTTCATTGTCACTTCACTTTTTTATTATTTTCTTTAAGGAATATTTCATTGGGATAATATATTTGTCATTAGAATTTGTTCCCCAAAACAGAAATTACTTATGACTTTATCTAATAGATTCCATTTGAAACTCCTTCCAGATGGCAATATATTTGAAGAAGTCGAGAAATTACTGTTTCAAATAATAAAATATAAAGATACTATGTTATTTGTTAGGTGGTGTTATTTGTTTTAAAATTTCATATAAAATAATTTTAAGATAAAAAGATACAATAGCTAAATTGTTAAATTTGCTTAGAAATACAAAAAGATAGTTTTTATATTTAAAAAAAAAATACCTGTCATGTGGTCATGTAAACTCAATTTTACCAAAATTGTATCTTGTTTTTTTTTTAATCTTTTTCTTCCTTTATTTATTTATTTAGTTAGAGGAAAAATGATTAATAAATAGGACACAGAGGATATATTTTGTGTGTGTGTGTGTATATATATATATATATATATATATATATAAATAAAAAATGTTTTCATTTTGTCAGCAAAATTTACTAACTTTTTAATGGAAATATTTCATATGCCAGTTTCTCCATGTAATTTGTGTTGAATATTTTTTATCTAACAAATTTAAAGTTTTGATAGCTAAGCTGTTTTAGTGCTGTGTTTTTGCCAATTGTTGAGAACCAAAGCAACTTAGATTTCTTACAAGTAGTTTAAGAATGTCATTATGCTACTAAACTTTTATTTAAAAAACTGATGTCATTTTTATTCTATACTTTTTTTTTTTATTTATTAGAATGCCTTTAACTGTCATGGTTATTGATATTCTGTGATAATACATATGCCATTTTAATGATTTAAACTCTCACAAATTTGTTCAGACTTATTCCATGTCACTTTATTTCATATACTTTTGTCTAACACTTTTTTTTTTTTTTTTTTAGTTTTTTATCATTTTTTTTGCACCTAACCAAGAAAGGTAATTTTTCCCATTTGTATTTATCTTGATCTAAAGATTTTTAATTTACATTATCTACATACATCTTCATCTTTTTAGTTGCTATCATAATGTTACAATTGTTGCACTCTCTAGCCTTCATCATGTGTATATTGATCTCGGTAACTTACAGGGAATTTTGAACTCTAGATTACCTGGTTAACATGTGCCAGAGGGCACTACGGCTGCAATGTTGTGGTAACAACAACAAAGATGAAGACAATAGTCTAATATATATAGGGTTTTGGACATAGACCCTATAACCATATATATTCTGAAACTACATTACCCAGAGTACTTGGATAAGTATATTTCATTTTGATCAAAGTCGTCCCTGGGGCGGGCATCCCCTACTTCACACTGAATTTTTTTTCTCTTTGATTTAAAATAAATTTAAATTTGAACATGAGAATGACACCTATCCAAAATATAGGAGAAAACCAAAAGATAGAGTTCATGTTGGCAAGATCAGTTAGAAATATTGAAATGCATCATTTTTCTCCACAAAATATAACAATGATTTAAAATTAATCATCATTTTCTTACAAAAATATGTGACATACACAGCAAGACGTAGGTAGTTCAGGTAGTGTAAATAGCAACTCGTTTTCCCAGAAATTCTGACAGAAATTAAAGTTGTTTTGTTTGAGAAGTTATTAACATTTCAAATTTTGTTTGGACAATTGAATTGCTTCTTTGTGTTTTGGATATTATAAGATTTCTGTTTCATTTGCCAGGATGTAGAATCAGTAAGAAAAGAGAAAAAATAATCTTACTACCTTAGAAAATGGTAACATAACAATCATTTCAGCAAGTAGATTAAGACAACTAGAATTAATAATCTATTAGGTTTTGATTTTTACATAAAATTAGAAATTTTTACTTTTGTTTGATAAATTTCTTTTCATTTTGCGTTTCAGTAATTTCATGATGAACAAATGTCAACATTTTCTGAAATTTTTATTAAACAATCCAACAATTTTCAAAAAGGCTACATGCTATATGGTTGGGACCTACAGTATATATATATATATATATATATAACATTTTATGTGCTAAATTTTCAAAATAATATTTAAGTTTTAAATAAGTTTTATCCACTGACATTTTTCAGGTGTCTGTCATATTTGGTAACTTTCTTGAAATTCTGAACCAATCACTTTAAACCCACAGGAGTATGTTGCTTAGGGGATATTTGCTATCAATTAATATTCTTCATCATTTGCTTGTCTCTTTCTTCTACTGAATCAGACGTTGTGATTTTTCTGTACAATTGAGGACAACAATAAAAAATTTGCCAAAGTCTGTCTACTATACATAAGTACATTTGAAAACATTTGTAGGGTTTTCAGTTCATATAACATCAGAGTAGTATTCAAGAGCAGTTCAATCCTACTGAAATATAACTGACAAACCAAGTGCCTCTTGGAAGATAACATAACTGTTTCATCTTTTACAGTTATGATAGGAAATAGGACAAGGCCAGTCATCTCCTAAGGATAGAGGAAAGGAAAGACATTGAAATCAGACATGGCTTCTTATGTATGGAGGAAAAAGGATAGTCATCATGTGAAATGAAGTCAGTATTATAGACAATACTGTATGATTACTGAAAGAATCCTCATTCTGATAATGTCCTCTGTAGGCCTAGCATAGAGTTGAATGCCATCTGAGAGTGTCTAAGAAAAAGAAAGATAGGAAAAAGATTTTTTTTTCTTTTTAATAACTTCCCTCTTGATACAGGATTCCAATTAGTAAAAGTCCTCTACTTGCTTTTATCAATGTCATCTAGGATCAGTAATCTTTAAAGTAATTTTTTATCTGTCTTATGACCGGTTTTAAAGCCTCGAATTTGCAATATGGCTGTTTTAAGATTTTGAAATTCAGGACATTTTATACACATGCTTATATATATATATATATATATATATCTGTGCAGAACAAACTGACTTTTGTCCTAATTGTACAGATGGATATTTCTAAACCATTTAGTAAATAAACCTTTAGATTTCATTAAGTATTTTGTACAACAATGAAACAAGTGGTTAATGAGACAATGTAGAAAAATAAAAAAGAAACAATAGAAATGTCAGCAAAAATTGTAAAAATGTTGAAAAAGGCAGAACCTAATAATTCCATATTAAGAGAATGGTTGATCTTTTAAAGATTTTGAGCTTTTTTTTTTTTTTTTCATCATTTTTTTTTTGTTGCTCCCAATGTTGACAGAATAGAAATTTGAGTTTCACTTATTGTGCACTTATAAATGTATTTATTTATTTGAAGATATGAACTTGAGAGTTCTTTATAAATGTCATTTATTCAATATTGTATCAGCAAATTATTGACTAATAGGTGATATAACTTTTGATTTCAGGTTTCAAAAGAACAGAGTTTATACTTACATTGGAGAGGTCATCATTTCCTTGAACCCTTACAAACCTGTTGATATCTATGATGAAAACTATGTTGCCGCATACAAAGGCCGGGAAATTTATGAACGGCCTCCACATATATTTGCAGTGGCAGACAGTGCATACAAGACAATGAAACGACACTGTAAGGATTCGTGTATTGTCATATCAGGTAAGACATTAGTATCTTTAATAAATGGTTTGTGAAGTTCTTGGATTATTTTCAGTGTTTCATAAATTATTTTAAGTACTTTCTTTTTTTTTTTTTTTTTTTTTTTTTTAAATCTGTTTCAACAAATATTCAGTAGCATTTAGTGTCACCTAGTACATGTTATCTCTGTAGCCAAGAAATATCAGATGTTTCTGAATTGTATTTAATGTCAATGAAGTACATTTGTTCTAAAAGAAGTTGATCTGTGATGACCCCAATATAAGTATTGAACTCACTCCAGATGATATCAAAACAGATTTTCATCTTGGTGTGACACCAGAGTATCAAAGAAGCCAGGTGCATCAGCAGGTTGCGCTGGAAAGTGATCTCCTAGCCATCAGGTGCTAATTGGTATTTCACAGGATGTCACTGGGTGCACCCAACACGTAAGTTGCATTTAGGATGTGCACACATGGGACAACAGGATGGATGAAGATATGTGTCCCACCAGAGAACGAAAGACACTGTCACATCCTTGCAAGATGGAAATCCATGTTCAAAGAAAACCCCCAATATCTATTCATTGATATTGAGGAAGTCTGGAGGTGAACAAAATAATTATGAGTGATTTAGTTTTGTGTTCTTCTTTGTCTGTGCAATGATAACATTACATCTGAAAATGAAAAACATAATTTATGTATCTGTACACCAAAGTCACATTCTTGACAAAAAAAAAAACCCTAAAAAATCAATATCTATGATGATTTTTTTTTTAATATTGACACATTTTTTTGTATTAACAGTCAGAAAAGCATTGGCTTCTATATCAGAAAGAAAGCAGCTAATTAGATTAGTCAAAGTGAATAAAAAAAATGGTAAAATCAGGCATGGTAGATAATAGTGAAAAAAAAAGAATTAAGTTTAAAATAATTTACATAGAAATTATGTAAGTTGAAAGATGTAGCACATATGAACTCATCAAATAAAGTAAATCAAGTATAGAATTTAATGCTGTATATTATATGCCATTAGGAGTCTACTGTAAAACCATCCAGGACTGTCATAAAAAAAATAACTTATTTATTTTTTAAACAATCATCTCGCCTGTATTTTCAGCTTAGTGCTTGGCTCTGTGAAATTTGTTTTAATTTAAATGAAAAGAATACCAAGCAGCACTCAAAAATTACTGGGTTTTCACACATGCCTGAGGAAGGCTGAAGAATGTATCAGCTGGAATGTGGATAAAAACAATAAAGGCAATGTTTAGTGAGAATAATTTGTGAAATCATTTTTCCCTGAAATAAACAACAATTACAATCATGAGATGAATTCAATAGAAAGGAAGCTTCAGTATTAGTTTCTATTGTTACTTCATCAAGATTTCTGAATGCTTTTTGTTTTTATCGTTATTTTAAGCCTTTGTGAAACTTGTATAACAGAAAATGAAGTGTGAGTTTATATTAAATGTGTTTAAATGGATTATGTGTGCCCACACATAACACTTAACTGTAGCTGTTGTTGAAAACATGGTGTATTTAATGGTTAGTTTGAGGTTAGTTATCATTCTAAGAATTGTTTAAATTACTGAACTCATCCTTAGTGTTTTTTTTTCTTGTGTGTGTAGTGGGGGAGGTCTTCCAGTTTTGAGGGCATGGAATATCAGGCATCAAAGATTGGTAACACACTGATTAAACTGATCCATTCATAGCAATCTGTAACAATTCTATCATACAATATTTTTTTTTAATATTTTCTGTCCCAAGTAAACCATTAAAATTCACACAGATCTGACTTTGTAAGACACATGAAATTATCTTAAACTCTAGTGATTATCACTTTCTATTACTTGCATAATATCACAAAAAGGTGGTTGATTCTAGTTGTTTTTATTTAAACAAATTTAAATTTTATGTAAACATAATGGGTAAAAGAAATGTGCATATGTTCAGTCATATACGTGGATATAAATTTACAGAAACATGTACATTACATAATGGGAAATTTATTACTTTCAATCTTTGTATGAGAGTGCATGTTATACATATATATGTGTCTGTAAATATTTCAAAAATGTTCCTTTCTATTACAATTTTCTTAAGTAGATGAACACAGATTTCCAAGTAAATTATTTGTTTCCTCTTTTTGCCAATTATTCAGTGCATTTTAATTATTTTTTTTTATCTTAAATGTAATAATCATTGTAATTGCAATATGATAGAAATTATGCTTTATTTGAAGGTTATATACAAATGAATGCATCTAAGTTGATTTCATCATAAAACCAGATTAATAGAATTGTAACAATTTAACATTCAATATTGAACTACGTTTGCATTTTTGATGTAATCGAAGTTACTTCCCTTACATTACATAAAATTTTCTATTTCAGATGAAAAGACGACTTTTTTTAAATGAAAGGTTTATTTGTAAATGATGTAAATGTATAATGTTAAATAATAATTAAAATTGTGTATGTAACACTGCCAAATCAAAGTAAAAATTGAAATTGAAATTTTTTTTCATTTTTTTTAGGTGTTGAAAACAAAATTTGTTCCAAAATACAAAAAGAATATTTCTTTTTATATTAGTGTTCAGCCTATTTGTGTGTTCATCTTTTATGACAAATGTATTTTAGCTTTTTGTAATATTAATCCTCTAATAAATTCTTAATGCTTAACAAGTGATATTCAACAAATTGGGTTAAATAAAATTATGTCAAATGATCTCTATCAAGATGTTTATATATCAATCAGGTAAGTGATACCTTTACTATATATATATATATATATATATATATATATATATATATATAGTAAAAGGTTTATCACTTACCTGATTGATGTTACTTTCATCATCTGACTCCAGAGTTTTGTAAGTGGACCATCCATGAAATACTCCGCCTGTCAGGGTGTATCGGCAATTAACTGCTGATACTTATTGATTTATATTTTTTATATGTACTTTCGCACACATGTGCATATGTAGAATGTTGTGATTATATATATATATATATATATATATATATATATATATATATGAGAGATATGTGTGTGTCTAAAAAGAAAAAAAACATAGACATAAATAAAATGTATCTGTATAAATACAAAAGAAGAACTTTATCAGCATCTGGCAGACTTTATTAGGGTAAATATGCTTATTTTATTTTGCAACTTGTATTTATAAACAGGAAAGTGGAGGAAAAAATAAGTTTTTAAGGATAAGGAAAGGTAAACTATGGAGAAGACTGATGTAATTTATTGCCTAATAAATGAAAGTGAGTAATTGTTGAATTTTTATTTCTATATTCATTTTTAAATGTAATTATTATTTTCTTTTCTTTTAAACTGTTTATTAATTTTAAATATTTAAGTGTTTTGAGTTAATCATTTCCTTTTAATTTAAAAGAAAAATTCTATGATCATGTATGTCGGCATGGGAAATTAAGAAAGGAAATATTTGAAAAATATTCTTTGGCAAGAATCGATTATTGCACTCTCAAGAACTTTTCATCTAAGTAAGTTATTTTCTCTTTTAATAAGTGTAGCATTCTTGAGACCAAAGTTGTAGTGGAAATTATTTCTGTGTATAAATAATTTATTAGATAAATTGTGATGTAGGAGATCCTTCTTGTGTTCATTGTTTACAATGAAATCACAGAAACAAAAAGGCAACTATTTGCTGTTTTGAAAACAATTATGCAAATAAAGTACTCAATGTATTTTGGAAAATAGTAAATATAGAGCAATTTAATTTTTGGTCTAAAATATAGTTAATAAAAAAAAATATCATCTATATTTTACACACACACACACACACACACACACACACACACACAATATTCATGCAATATTCTTGTTACCTGATATTGGAATTATATTTTTAATCATCCTGTTGAGAAATGTATCACTGGGGTCTCTTCTTGGGTGAAAGCTGGTATTGAAATCTTTCATTCCAGCATGGAAATGCCAAGTGAACCACAATCTTCTCATTGATTCTCTGCTGCCTATTCAGGTGCTACAGCCAACAGGCATCATTTCTTTTGGCTATACCAATGCAACAGGTTTGATTATAACACGTACATCTTTTTGCAACTGCTCATAATGAATGTAGGTATGTCCTCAAAGAAGCAAAGTCACTATTTGCTGATAAAATGACACCATGCAAGTTTTTGTCTTGTGTGTACTGGTGGTTCTGTAAGAGTGTAATAAACAAGAGTAAATCCTCAGTCCTTCCTCTTTTCAATCAAAATACATATTGTCATCTACTGCTGATAAAGCAAAATACTTTGCTTGGAAATTCTCTTACAACTCCACTGTCTCTTTCTCTCTATTGAGTGATAATGCACATCATTCCCTTTGTGGTTTCTGCTATCATTTCAAAACTAGATCCCCACAAAGCTTTGTATTTTATGGTTATCCCTACAATTGTCCTAAGGAAATGTGCTCCTAAACTGATTCCTGTTCTCTCTAAACCCCACAATATTAAATGCCTTGCTGCTTCTTGCTTTCCTGCATATTGGAAATCTTCTGTGGTTCAAGTCTTAAAAATCAGGAAAACTGTATGGTACTTCTAACAAAATGAATGTAGGCATGTCCTTGCCTGTGCCATACACAGTCATGTAGTCACCTAGTGCCTTAGGACTAATAAAATGCATTGGTCCTTAAGAAATGTACTCTTGAAATGGTTCTGGTTCTCTCTAAACTCTGCAATAAATGCCTTTCTGCATCCTGCTTCCCAGCTTGTAGGAAGTCCTCTTCTGTAGTTCCTGTCTTTAAGAACACTGTGGAACCTTTTGACCTCTTGAATTATCACATTAATCTCTTAACACTCTTTAGCAAAGTACTAGAATCTCTGATCAACACTGAATTGGTTAAGCATCTCACTTTACACAATCTCCTTTTTGATAAACAATGTGGTTTCTTTTGCTCTAGATCACTTTATCACTGAATTTTTCTATCAACCTTTAGATAAGAATGACAAAGCTCATGCTGTGACTCAAGATATCTCAAATATGTTTGACAGGGTTTGGCATGTTGGTCTTCTCCACAAGCTATTGTGTCTCTAGATAAATATTTAGCTTAATCCAATCATTTCTAACAAATCATGTAATAAAGGTCATGTTGAATGGACTTGCTTCTAGTTCATTTCACATTAATTTAGGTGTCCTTGAACCTACATTGTTTCTTATCTTCATCAATGCCATTTCTGATGTTATCAGTTCCCAAGTAGATATTTATACTGATGGCATAACTATTTACTCCTGTCTGAGCAAATCCAACAGGTCCGACAATGTAAAACTGGCTACTGCTCCTCAATCAGTGGTTAACTCGGGTAAGGAATGGTTTGTAAATTTTAATACCTCCAAAACAAAATTACTTTTATTTAATTATCATAGAAAAATATTTTATGCCTGCCATCAGCTTGGTTAATGCTAACTTGCAGAAGAGCAACTCTTTGCACCTTCTTGGACTCACATCTTTCACTGACATGAAGTAGAGTGTCTATATTGGATCAATTGCTCGGTCTACTGCTAAGAAAGTTGGTTCACTGTGTCATGCCAGACAATTCATTTTGCACATTTACAAATCTACCATTTGTCCGTGCATTGAATACTGTTGCCATATCTAGTCTAGTGCTCCTGCTGTACATCTTGAGATTTTTGATAAAATCCAAAGAAGGGTTTGAAATGTAATCAATCCTGATCTGGCATCTCAACTTCACTCACTTTCTCATCAATATGTTGTGGCTTCTCTTTGTCTTTTCTACAAATATTTTTGTGGTAATTGTTCTGATCATTCCTCTTTGGTGCCTCGCTGCATGAATTTAAGCATGCTACTAGTTTGGTAATTAGGTCTCACTGTTTTACTATTGAACTAGCTAGATGCAACTGTCTGTTCTATTCTAATATTTTTTCTCTCACACCTCTTGCCTGTGGAACTTTTCTTCCCTGCCACCTAAAATCTTCTAAAATTTAAATGCACAGCCAATCATATCTTCTGTTTTTCTGAAATCTGTTCTTTTATTGTCTTTTCTCCTCACTGAAGTCTTTATTCTTTCACTCCCAATAACTTGTTGCATCCCAGAGGTATTACTACCTTGCACTACACACAATTCCTAATTGCCAGATTTTAATGTCTTTTTTTCAGCCATTTTTTCATTCATTCAAATATATATTATTCCTTGTTAATCTCTTATTAGCCAAATATAAAGCACATGAAAATATCGCTTTGTTGAAATTTATTCCATTTCCTTTCACCTTTACAAGTAATCACGGCCCGTCGTTTACATGTGTAAATTTTGTTTGCCACACTTTTTTAGTTCAACTAAAACAGCTTTGCAACAAGTTTCTGCCAGAGATGAGAACTTTTTTCAATTAGTCTGTAATATTTAAGAAAGTTTTAAACACAGTCTTTGGAATTATGTCATTCCCCACTTTTTAGTACTAATGGTTTTCATCTTTCCGTCAGTTGTTGTCTTCAGATAGAATGTTTTAATCTGGAATAATTCATTTTTAAATTTAAGATAGTGATAGTATTTTTCAAGGGAAGCAACTCTTAACCGTCTCAACAATTTTCACACTAGTTTGAATTATGCCAAATTATTTTTTCTATTACAGTTATCCAAAAATAAAATTTTCACTCCACAATAGTGAGTGGTATTTTTATCTAATTTACCAGAAAATTATCAAAAATAATAAAAGCAACTTAAATTTAATTTTTTTTATTATCTCTTCATTTTTCCTTATTTTCTTTTTGCATTTCTACCTTTTCAAATGCTTTATGTATCTTTGCACACACAAACTTTATATATATATAATTATTTTTACCTGGAAGCAGTCATCACATTCTGAAACAGATTCTCACACAATTTTGTATAGGAGAAAATGATATAATTTTTATAACCAGAACAATATTAGGAAAATTAATGACAAAGTGGAAAAAATTCCATGTGACACATATCATCCTGGATGTTGTTGATGTAACTGTGCATGAAGGGGGTGGGGTGTCACTGAAAATTTAGACTATTTTTTTTTTTGTGTGTGTTTGGGTCAATAGTCTAGCCAAATTCATTTAGTTTTTTTTTTTTTTTTAGTTTCTTCCTTAAGTGTTTTGTATAAATATAAACAAATAATCTGTCCAGATGATATAATTTAAACCATGTATGTATGTATGTATGTATATATATATATATATATATATATATATATATATACACACACACACACACACACATAAAAGTAAAAAAAACAGCACCATTTAACAAAAAGTTGTATAAATTTGAAATGGACCTACTTAATATAATTAACATTTCCTTTCAAAAAAAGAAAAGCATCTTCCAAAAACATCTAGACCAAATAGTAAAAAGCATCAACGATAGTGATAAAATACTGGTAAAGTCTGACAAAAGGGGAAACTTCTGCAAATTGATGGCAGACGACTACAACAACTTAAAAAATTTAACAAGGACTTATAAAAAAAGCTTATAGTAACAATGTAAATATGGTAGATAATATTAACAGAACTAGTAAAATTATTACTGATAAATTAAAGATAAGCAATAGAGTAGGCAAACTTGCTGAAAAGGAATGCTACATCACTCTTAAGGACCATAAACCAGATTTTGAGGAAAACTCTACTACTAGAATGATAAACCCAACCCGATCCGACATCGGAAAGATAAGCAAAAGAATCCTAGAAAGGATTACTAAGCAAATTAAAAATCACCTTGGATTAACACTCTGGATTAATACCAAAGAAGTCATCAATTGGTTTACCAGTATCATCAACAAACTTGATTGTACCCTAATACAGTTCAATATTGTGGATTATTACCAGTCAATATCAAGAGATCTATTCACGACTGCCCTGGAGTTTGTTACTCTATATTCAGACCTAACAGAAGAAGAAATGAACATAATTCTTAGTGCATAAAAATCTGTCCTCATTCATAATGGGGACCAATGGATTAAAAACACTGAAGAGCATTTTGACATCACCATGGGATCTTTAGAAAATTTAAAAACTACAGTCAATGCAAAACTGAAAAGGGTAAACTTCCTCGACATAACTCTGGACTTAATGAATGGCGTATACCTACCTTACAGAAAACCTAACGCTAACCCCTTGTATGTACACCTTAGGTCAAATCACATTCCATCTACAATTAAGCATATACCCTTATCAATAGAGAAAAGAATCAGCATGAACTCCGCAAATGAAGAAAAAAAATGCTAACATTAATTATAGAAACAAAGGAATAACCAGAAGAAACACAAGAAAAGAAAAATCATTTCAACCAAATGGTTAGTATTAACCTAGGACAAAAATTCCTAGCCTTAATTGAGAAACATTTTCCTACTGATAGCAGACTTAGCAAGATCTTTAATAAAAACACCTTAAAATTAAGCTACAGCTGCACTGAAAATCTAGAAAGAATCATTAAAAAACCCAATAAAATCCTGGAAAAAACATGCATGCCAAAATCTTATTAATAAAAACCCTAAACTAAGATTAGACAAAAATAATGAAAAATTATGTGATTGTAGAAACCTGGAAGACTGCCCGTTGGAAAATAAATGCCACATAGAATCTGTGGTATACCAATGCACAATCTCATCCATTGAGAGTCCTAGCATTGAAATGATATATATAGATCCACGATGAATGAATTTAAAATTAGGTGGAGACAACACAAAAGCTCCTTCAATAATATTAGAAATCAGACATCCCTATCCAAATATTTTTGGCATTTAAAAGAAACAAATAAAACACCAAAAATAAAATGGAAAATAATAAATAGAACAAAAACTTGTAAAACCTGGGATGACCCATGCCCTTTATGCCTACATGAAAAACTATACATTAAGTTTCTAAAAAAAAAACGAAAATTTATTAAATCATAGACATGAGTTAATGGTTTTTTGCCGACATCAACAAATTTTCACCTTAAATAATTAGCTTAAAATTTTAAAATTTCATAGTCTATAAACAATTTCAATTTCAAGCAAAAGGTTTAAAAGCTCAACCCAATCATAAGATAAAAAACCCTTTATGAAGTCGTCAAAAAAACAAATTGTAGTTCAATATGACGTATTTATATACAAACAACTCTTTTTAGAAAAAAAAATTAAGGTATACAAATACGAATTTAACAGCGTAATAATAATGCCAACAACTCTCTGTCATTGAAACAGACCAAAACGATATGCGTGAAACTGATGTCATCATTCGCTTGAAAATAGACACTCTGACCCTATCTTAACTTAACCTCTTTCCAAAAGCAACTAATATGTTGATACAATATGTTCACCCTTCTGCCCCTTATTACAATAATTGGTTTCACTGTTTTCATGTAATTCATATTATAGATGTATATGCTTATAAAGCCCCATAAATTTCAAGATTAGTTATTCCAAAATTCGCTTGGGGATGAAATAGAGCTGTTTTTTTTTTTGGCTTCTATTTTTGAAACATGAGAACTCTTATGTAGCGATGGAATCATATTTTTAAGAAATAATTATAGTTTAGGCTCTACTTGTGTATTGAGCACTGTTTTTTAAAAATAAAAACAAAAATACTAAAGACCTTTTGGATTATTAACCTAACAGTTCTTTCCTATTTTTCTATATATTTGCACACACACACACACACACACACACACACACACACACACATGCACATGTATCTTAAGAAAAAAGTTATGGACACACAGACACACACATTACATATCAAGCAGTATGGATGAAGTTAATTACTAAAGTAATCTTATCTAACATAATTTCCAAGCCTCAAACCGGGACAGTTTTCATTTTTTGCTATACTTTTAGGTTCTTGTATAATGTGTTCTGTCCTTCAGGGCATATTTCTACCACCTCATGAATATTTATAGGTTATATCTATTGTGGGACACTGGGACAGTCCCAGCCAAACTGGTATGCGTGGTAACACTATATCTAACAATGTTTGACTCTCTAGGCTTCTCAAAAGTCAGCTCACTTGGATGGAGACCAAAAGGTTTGAAGATCAATTATTGATGCTAACCATTGTCTATTGAAAAAAAAAACAAAAAAAAAACACTAAATATTAAATGCATCTGAAGCGCCAAAATTTAGTCAATCAATACTTATGTTAGAGCACTGGGCTGAAGGTCTACAGTTAGATTTTTTATGCTAAGCCTAATTTTTAATTGGAACTCTTTATTAACGTGTAAATTTAATCTAAGTTGTATGTAATAACCAACTCCTCTTCCTTCATCTTAGTACCAGTAGACACCCGAGTAGAGTATAGAGCCAAAGTGTCACTATTCCACAGTGGGCTCTTTCAATAAAGACAAATAGATATGTTATCTTCAACCTTCAAATGTTTTTTCAGTTTAATTATGGAATTCTATTGAGGTTATTTGTGATTAAAAGGAGGATTAAAACATAGCGTTCAAAGTTCTAATAAAAAAAAAATAGAGCTTTAGATCTAGAAACTCTGGTTTTCAGTGAAACACATTTGGTGGCAAGAGTGGTAATGATCAGTTTAATCTATAAATGAGACTGAGAACAATTTACTTTTTGCAGATTTAAAATGTTTTAATATTTAAGAACTGATGTTAAAAAGGAGAAAAAATTCTCTTTAGTTTTTTTTTTGTTTGTCTCATGTATTTTTGTTTTTATTTTCCCTCAAACTTTGTTACTTACATATTCAGTCTATATTTTCAACATCTTTCTGTAGAACCACATTTCTGTTGCTCAAAGTCGCTTCTGTGATGAGATGGTCCAGCATTCACTGTCATATAGGAGTACTCTTTTCTTTGTTTCCAATGAAATTTTCCTGTTCCTTAGCTTAAGTTTTGGAAGGCACCTTTCACTATTCAATGCATATTCAGATTTCTGTATCACATAGTGCCACATTTTCCATCCTCTGTTAGAACATATTATTTGTTTTTGTACAACTAACCTGAAGATTGTTTGTCTTATTTTTACTTTCTGCCTTTGCTTACCTCAAGATATATTTACCAACTTTGCATTTTCTACTTTCGTTCATTTTTTACCAATTGATAGATTTTAGTACTGTCAAAAAGGCAGCATAAATTATTTTATTGTTTGTTAAATAATTACTTCATGATCTTTGAGTATTTTAGGCTTTAATCCTGCTTATATAATTTCATTTTTTTTAAATTTATTTCTGCTATCTTTTTTTAAAATTAACAAACTTTTCAATATTTGTGTTTGTCTACTATTTCATAATCTGCCTTGCTTTCTAGTATTTTTGTTTACATTTTATATATTAAAAAAAACATTTTATTTTATTTTTTTTTTTTTTTTTAACTTCTAAAGTATGTAATGTATATGAATGCTTTTATACATACATTATGTTCCAAAGCTTCTCATAGACAGGGGTGATAGTTGGGACAATTTCATGTCTCAAATAGCCTCTGAAAATAAGTCCAGCTCCAAGCTGGAAAATGGGCAAACACCAAAAACTGGAACCTCTTAACTAGCTGCTTGGGGTAGACAGAGCTCGACAGCTCAGGAAGGCAGTTCATCTTGGGGAAGGAAAACCCTGATTTTAAACCTTCACTGTCTTGTGGCCATATCCAAAACATAGAAAAGGCTATGGAAGTAAATACAGACAGAAAAGTTGGAGTGTAGCCAGCCTATCCCCAACGACAATGTAAATGGTGTAAATCATTTCTTAGATATTTCAATTTTTGCATTTGGTATCTCTAGTTTGTAATTTGCATGTTGGGCTGTTTTTTGTTTTTTTTTTTCTTTCTTTTTTAACAATCCTCTTCTTACAATTGATGTTTAGTCATTCTCACATTCCTTTGCTACCTTCTTTAGGACCTCTTGTAGTTTTCTTTCTGTGTGTCATCTGTAATCTTATAAAAAAAAAAAAGAAAGAAATCCTAGTAGGACTTCTAATTCTCTTAGTACTTCTTTATGATGCATCATGTTAAATGCTTGAGCTTAATCTATACATAGGTATACATTCCTTCATATTTGTATTGATTTTTCTGATTTCATTCTGAGCATAAATATCACATTCCTTGTTCCAGTGACTTTTATGAAGCCACACTGTTATTGTCCTATTTCTGGTCTAATTCTGCTGCATGCTCTATTCATCAGAATTTAGATAAATTTTATGTGGTTCATTAGGCTGATTGTCCGATGGATTCACATTCGTTTGCCCCTGAAAATGCCTATGAAAATGGATCTACTTAGTTTATAAAACCATTGTTGTAAATTTCATTTATTATATCTGTAATTTTGTTAATACTTCCAGCATCTCCATTACAATACCATCTGGTCCTAATGCTTTGGCCTTGTCCAGTGCTGATTTCACTTCAGATTTTAATATTTCTGCATCTTGCATGTTGGCCTCTTTAATGTATTCATTTCATTGCTGAAGTATTATTTCTTTCTCTGTTTTCAGTGTCCTGTGTTTGAATTTTATGTGTCCTGTTGAACATATTTTTTGTCCCGTGAGTTCTCTTGTCCTATGCATATCTGATTTATCTGTATTAGTCATTATTTCTATTTCTGTGCACTTATTTGATTATAATTTCATACTGGAATATGAATTATGAATTTGGACAGGTAAGAAATTTTGCTATAGAGCTGCACATTCTCCTTTTGTTCAATTAGAGCTGTTTGAGATTAACTATTTGAGAGTCTAGAATACTGATGCATATATTAGAAATGACATGTTGATTGGCAAATGTGATCAAATGAACATACTGATACCTGTAGATGAGACATTGTATGTCCATGTAATAGTGACCCATGCCAAGATTGACATATTGTAAGAGCAGCAGTGGCAGAATGCATGTTATTCACAACACAGAACAAATGTGGCCTTCAGAAGTGTTAAGATGGTTCATTAAGAATTGTCTACTTGAAGCAGAATGATGTGCATGTAAACCTCCAGCCAGACCAGACTTACACTTTGGCTGAAACATTGTGCAACTCTTCAATGGAATCTGAGGAGGGAATGTTGATCACCTATGCCTAAAACATTGTTTAACTGATTTTGTAGCCATTCTTGCAACAGGAAATTGATTTGCTGTTTCAGCAGATTAATGCCTTTTCACATGATGCCCAAGTTATTCAAATGGCTCTGTAATATTTTTGAAGAATTCCCTGGCCAACAAAATCAACAGGCCTATCCCCCTCAAAGAACATGTATGGGACACGATGGGATGATGCCTGATTTACCTCAATGCTACAAATCTGGCTGTATTGTGTCAAGTTTTATAATATGAATGGAATAATAATCTATTGTATAATGATATTTGTCATCTGTATGATCATATGTATATGAGATTTATACCCAAGAAGATATACAGTTTATCATTATAGTCTTCAGTACTATAGATACACTTCTTATTTTGTAACCTGATTGGTATAAGGGATCATTTACTGTAAACTATCTATCTATATAAACTGTTAGTTTTAATATTGAATGAATTGAAAAGGTCTTGCAATTTTTGGAATGTGCAGTGATTATCAGCCTACATTGAAAATTTTGAGAGCCAAGTTTGAATTCCATTTGGATTCATTATATTCACTTACATGCAAATACCTTTGGAAAAGGTATGAATCCATCTCCTCACTCCAGCTATGGGTTAAATAATAAAATTTGCATCCAGAAAAATCATTTTTATTATCAAAAGATTGTTAATTAACTCTCAAAAGAAAAGTCATTCTTTTAATCCAAAAATAGGTTTTGGTTTTATATGACCCACTAATCAATCAATTTGCAATTTTCTTTTCCATCAATGTATATGAAATAAGTAACATTAAATAACTCACAAATGTATTTAGTACAAAAACCAGTATCTTTTTTTTTTTATTGTGTCAAGGGACAGTGACACAGCCAATTTTTCTAATAATACATATTAATCATATAGATGTACAAGTTTGTTTATTGTCAGGTGACATTCTATTTTAACTATCTTTGTAGTTTTGTGAGATCTATAATGAATTAAGGTTGGATTTTAAAACCTACAACTAAGTCCATGATTATTTATTCAGGATGTAGGTAGCAAAGTTGGTATTTGTTCTTATGTTTCTGCTTAGAAAATAATACTGTCTGCCTTGTGGGTGAATTCTAAAATGAATCCATTTTCATTCCCGCATAATCCAACTCTTGGATCTAACTTTACAAACGAATGCTTTTTTAATATTTTCCATTGCACTTCTAGCCTATTTGTTTCCTTGTCTCTCACCTCCAACAATTATGTAAATTTTGTTGTGCTATAAGAATACTTTCTTATGAAAAGATTTCTGTGGTTGAAGAATCCCTGGCCTTTGCTTAGTAGACTAAATTGATAGTTGAATCATCTCGACCTAGGGGGAGTTATCTGTATTCCTGCAGTTACAAGGAAGCTTTTCATTTTTATTATGTGTGCCCAAAATGTCTTTTTTTTTTTTTTTTTTTTTTTTTTTTTAATGAGTCAGATTATGTTGTCCATGCAATGTTAAGCTCAATATAATTGAGCATATATTAAATATTTTATGGAGATTTATTAAGGAAGTATTTGTAAATAAACATTTAAAATAATTTCCTACTTTTGTCTGCGCGACTTTGTTGTAGGAGGTGGGGTAGGTTGAACAAAATTATTTTTGGGGTTCTACTGCTCTCGAAATCTAAATTAGCAGGAAATCCTCTATTCCATAATGCCAATTCATATTCTGGAATTTACAGGATGAAAATGCTTATATTGCTAGAATTTGTGAACAAACTATCACCCACAGACTTTGGGATTGGTTTGAAAATGGTCTCTGGGTGTTTTATTGATTGTAAGAAGGGTATTATTTTTTTTTCAAATTAGTCTTAATTTCAATGTTGAAGATGATGAGTTCTTTAAAAAGTCTTTATAATCTCTTTTTCTGATTTTAGCTGCATTCCTGCCATTGCATCACCTGAGAACTATAAGGCCATCACCACAATATGTCATAAGTTTCTCTTATTAACATTTTCTCTTATTATACATTTTTATTTTACTACGTTAAAAATGTTAGTCTTGAATAAATGTTTAATTGTCTAGGTTATTTTTTAATACACATTCTTTTGAGAGAAGTATATTTTTATGTAGGTCAGATGATTTGTGTAAAAAAAAAAAAAAGTTACACCTTTTATATCTCTTTTGTCTTGGTGGTCAAAACTAGCCAATATTTTGAAGGATCCTTTTCAAGTTTATGGAAAATTATTTTTTTGTATATGCTGACCAATGAGAGATGTAGCCTCAAGCTCTAGTAACATCTTGAATGGGGGACTTGTGAGCTTAATTTTCCAAATGTATAGACCTCAGGTTAGTAGATATGAAGAGAAGACTTTTTGACAGCAAGTGAACAAAGTAAATCAACATTAAAGAGCAAAAAGGCATTTGACATCAAGAAGAGAGCATCAAGAAGTCTGCCAGTTGCAGAGAGACTAAAGAATTTTGAAATTCAAGTGAAAATTCTCCTATAATTGAAAACAAAGAACCAAAAAGAATTTAATGAAATTTTTGCAAGCATGAACAGTGAATTTAAAAGGGATTTTTTAAAAATGACTATATATCCCAGAGATTCTTGTGGGGCAAGAAAAAGTAGGTATTTTCATTTTTTCTTAGAGGTGGCTGCACCTTCTGCCTTCTTGTGTTGCTTTCTCTTTTATCATTTTGAAGATCCTTATCTTTTACTAAACTATAATTTTTCCATTTTTCAATGGTAATCCTTTTTATCAGAAATTTGCTATAGGTGCACGAAAAGAAATTTGTACACATTTTTTATTTGTAGCTTTTTTGTAATTGTGTAATAAATGTTTTCTTTTAAAAATTTTATGCAGTACTTGTCTTGTTTTGTATCATTATTTTGTGCCTATTATGACTTGCTATTCCTACTACTCGGTTTTTGTGTTTGACACAAGAACTTAGGTAGGGTATAAAATTTTTATACTATTTCCATTAATTTAAATAGTCTACAAGAAACTAAATGCCATAGATGAACCAGACATTGGCATTCCTGGAGGGCTGTAGAAACTAAAATTCTACAATCATAGAACTTTTTCATGAGAAAGTACTATGCTAATAGTATTACAATTTCTGTATATTTATAGGAATTAAAAGATAAGAGTAGGAATATTCTAGAAGAAAAGCATTTGCATGTAAAGCTGGATCTTGGTAGTATGGATTAAGCCTGGAAGAAATGTTATTTCATTTTAGAAAGGCAGATTTGTTGAGTTCAAAAAATAAATCAGAATTACTTTCCAAGCATAAACATGAGAACAAATACTTACTGTTACCTACCTCTTAATTAAATGATCATTTTACTATGTACGTGATGATTGCCTAAATATGAAACAGTTGTGTTATCTCATTATATATAAGTGATGTACACAGTAAGTATCTTATTCAGCATGAAAAATTGAACTGAGACATTATGACCTCTCTGTAACCATTTTACCACATTTTGATTATTGCTCATATAAACAACTTGCCAGTTCTTTTATTTCTTATTTTTTATGTCTTTTAATTGACTTTTCCATTCTCACTTTTTTCTGTGTATTTGCTGTAGATTCATCTTGCTTTAAAAAAAACTTTTCTAAAGATCACCGTATTCTTTGTTTTATTAGCTTTTCCTTTTAACATCTCCCACAAAAGTGAAAATGAAAATTAAAAAGGGAGATAATGCTATGTTTAATTACTTCTATAATCAGATAATTTGGATTGACAGTAATTCCACAAATACAGACAGTAAGTATTCTATTAAAATGGGCAAGTTTTGCTTAGGCTTACAATAATTTCTAAACCCAAAAATGGGATAGTTTTCAATTTTATATCTTTGATTTTCTGATATAATAAAGTATTTTTAGCATTCGATGCCCCTTAAACTCCAGGATACATGCAGCAGCTGATATCACTGGGATGTATGGTAAGTCTAGATTTGCCAATGTTTGAATATTTATTCACATTTTTTTGGAAAAAGGAAAGCTAAAATAAAACATTGGAGAAAAAACATCGCAAAACTGAGGTGCAACAAAATAAACAGTTGCAAATAAGAGGTATAGCAAAATGGCCACAAATCTAAGTAGTGTTCTCTGAACTGTCAACACCAACTGACCCAACTTTTAATGCTGAAAAATGTTCATTTTATATACTTGGCTGGGATTTATTGATGACCAAGCATGACTATTCTCACACAAATTGTCACTGCCATGCAAATTTAACAGTGATGTCATCTATGCTGGGAGACTCCTTTCTCCAAACAGCCAATTATTCAAATGAACTAAACTCTTATCTACCAGACACACCTGAGTTGAAGTTTTTCATTTCTGTTACTCTGGTTATCTTCTACAATGCTTTAAAAAAATTAAACAAAAAACTTTCAAATCCAAGCAAACATTAGAAAATTGTTAACAAACATAAAAATGCTTATATTGGATTGACCAAAAGTTTCTTCTGTTTTGTACTTTTGTGGCATTAGACACATTAATCTTAACTTCATTTTTAAAAAGAAATCAATTTCTGTGTATTGTAATAGCTGTTAGAATTGTTTTTTCATATTGATTTTTTTAACATTGAAGATAGAAGAAAATAAGCAACATTTTCAGCATATTATTCTTTTATTTTAAGAGGTAAAAATTCAACTTAAATGCAGTAATGATTTGTGCAATCTTAAGATCCTTTGATTGTCAAAACTAATTGGGAAAGTTTTGTGTTAGAGATTTCTTCTGAAACAATGCTCAATGAACAAGATGTTATACACTTCAATTGGTCTACTTGTGATTGATTGATAGCCTACAATGGAAGATATAACCAACATAGGGGAAGTATTCAAATTAAATGTTGAAAATCACTTGCACCAGATTGCTTATGTTCAGTTCTTTGATGTGTGTAACTTTTAAGCAAAAATATACCTACTGGATGATGATGTTAGAAATATATAAAATTGCTTGAAAGGTGATAGAAGATAGTGGTAAAAAAATGTAAATATTTTATAAAGTTAATTTCAAAAATTTTAAATTTAACTTTTATTTTTAACTTTATAAATTTAACAACTTTTTCTGGCTAACTGAAGAGATTTATTTCTTCAAGAATTTTCTTTTGTTTTCAATTCTAGAAAATCTAGAAAATGTGATTTTTTTTTTTAAATAGGAATCAAAAATGAATTAAGAACTTCATTGGTATAAATATGCAGATTATTTTAGAATTTAACACAATTTTATTTTTAATGTAAAAACATTTACAAAATATCCCTTTAGCATGCTGATAGTAATTATAGACATGAGTTAATACATTGACACTTCTTGATGAATCCACATTACTAAAGGGCATAATCATCACTTGTATACTAGCAATATTTGTTCTTGTTTTGTTGATAGTATTATGTACATGGAATTGCTATTATTTGTTTAAGATTAAGAGTTGAATCTTTGCTAGAATTGTCTCTTTGTCAAAATGCTTTATCATTCTAATGTTATGTATGCACCATATGATCAACTCAATGAAATAAGATGAAAGTGGCACATTGTATTGTCCAAAGATTTTCCATGTCAAGAACCTATCTGAAGTAATGAGTAATGCTAAACATTTGGGTTTCCTTAAATTTTTGAAAATCCTGATGTAAACTTGGATAATTCATATAAGAGTTTTGAAAATTTTTCTGCACAACCAATAAACCCTTAAAAAAATCTGATATTTGTTTGATTAGATTTTGGGAAGTAGGTCAGGCCCAAAACTTATTAGCAGCTTTTACGACATAATGTTTATGTTGCATAAAAAAAATTGGTATTTTATATGCAACGTAGTATTTTCCGTTTTGGGGAAACTAATTGTAAAAACGAATGTGTATCATCTTAATTACTAGTCATAGATGGTAATTAAGAATAAATTTGGAGTATAATAACATGTCTTTTTTTTTTTCTTTGCACAGCAGTGGCAGGAAAAATGTTGCTTATTTCCATGACATTGCAAGGCTGCATCCAGCAAGAATAAGACAGGGAAAAAGTTTTAGAGCATGGTTTGTCTGTTCTACTTCTCTGCCATATTCACTTAACCCTATATTAATTAGTTATTACCTTTTTCTGCAAAACACTTTGATGGAGAAGACTTTCTCTAATGAAAACCAGATTCAAGAGCTTGAGAACTTTTCACTTTTTTTTTGTGTGTGTGTATTAAATTCTAAAATAATACTGAAGTTCTTTCTCCGTTTTTGCTTTGTCAAAAATCACTAATTGTCTTGACTTTCTAGAATTGAAAACAAATATTCTTGAAGAAATAAGAATTTTACTCAAGTTATCAAAGAGCTTCCTGATAAGTAGCAACATGTCATTTCAAATAATGGTGAATATAGAATTGAATAAATTGCAATTGTATTTTTTTTTTTTTTTTTTTTTTTTGAAGAAGAATAAATTTGGTAAACAAAAAGATTTTTATGATTCAACCTATGCAATGGTTTTGATTTTGTTGTGTATAATTATCTAAGAGATATGTACGTAAAAAGGTAAATATGCAAAATGCATATGGAATGGGAATTTAAACTCTAATTTCTATGACATTTCATTGAATGTTTACAAATTTATAGAAACTTTTATAAAATGTGAACAGGAAATATTTATAAATATTAAGTGTGTCCCAGAATAGTTGTTACAGTTAATGTAGGAAATGTGTATGTCAACATAAAAACACTGTGTAACTAAATTTTGACTTTTTTGTCTTTGGTTAGTGTTTTTTTCCTAATTGCTTCTGCCTAGAAAACAAAAGAAATAACTATTATTCCATTCAAACTTTGCTTTTGTGGCCTCAAGCAGCGAAATTTGTTAGATGAAAATATACAAGTCACAGGTCGGAGAAAATTTCACCATTGCTTGTCAAAAAAGCTCATCAAGATGGTCTTTGCTTCTGCTGCAATGTGACCAGACTGAGGCAATTGGCGGCTAGAAACGTCTGTTAGTGCGATTTTGAGACAGAACTCAAGAAGGAACAACTCTAGGTTGGAATACCAGTTGGGAGAGCTTGAATTTACTCGCTGGTTGCTGTTTTCTTTATTCACCACAGTTCCACTGTTAGACTCCCAGAAAATATTGCTTTCTTCACTGCATTTAAAATTGGGCCTTAAGAAACAATTTGTCACAGCTCTAGATAAGGAGTATGCAGCCTTGAAATATCTTTAAGACTTATCCTTCCTGAGTTGTCTCCAGCAAAATTTAAAGCCAGTGTCAATGTAGGACCACAAATGAAGATCATAGAGTGCAAGGAATTCACCAAGAAGCTCACAAGGATGGAGAAAGCAGCATGAGACGGCTTTCTCACAGTGGCTCATTTGGAATCACAAAACCAATAACTGTGGAGCTTGTTTGAGACCCTGTTGAATAACTATGACAAAATAGGCTTCAGAATGCCCCCCCTCAAAATCTTTCTTTGATGCACATCTTGATAAATTCAAGGAGAACATGAGAGCATACTAAGAGGAACAAAGTGAGTGCTTTTATCAGGATATACTGGATGTTGAATGACGTTACCAAGGATTGTATAATGAGAACATGACAGGAGACTATATTTGGCAGCTGATTTGTGAAATTAATTTACAGTTTAAGCATAAATTGTGTAAAAACTACTCACTAAATTTTTTGTGGTCTGTCTTGTGTAGTTTTAGAATAAATGCTACTTTTGAATCATGTATCATTTTTTTTCCTATTTTGCATGTTCATATTTGTCAGTTTTCCTAGTGGGAATAAGTAAATTTCAGGAATATCATTATCCTGGTCACAAAAGCAAAGTTTGAGGGAAAGGTTAATCATTTTTTATACTTACTAGGTGCAAGAAAATAGGAAATTACAGTTGCTAACCAAGGACAAAAATTGTGTTAGTGTTATAGAACAGAGTAAAACTTTTCCTTATCAGAGATCATTTTTATTTATTGATTAATATTATTTCCTCTTTAAGCTTTTAAAATTTTTATTTTTTGCAACTTGAAAAGGAAACTTAAAACTATTTATTCTTTCTATAATTATTTATATAACAATCTGATACAAGGCCACAAAATATATCAATAAAATCTTTGAGGCTCAAAGAGAATTTCATTAGTAAATTCATCTGTAATTCAATTAGGAGTCCTTCTCTGATATATGCACATATATAAAACCTTATTCCTAATTTCATTGAGCTCTAAGGACAGAATTTTTTAAAAATTATATGTTAGATAATTGTGTGTGTGATTAATATGGAGGAAGAACCATTTTTAGAGAGGATTTTATACTGGGGCTACTTTTTTCTTTTGAAATACATGGAAGATGTGAGTTTTACTGCTACTGCCACAATAGAATGTTGACAGAATGTATTGTGTTGGGAGGAGGGAGAATCAAACATCTTTTATAATCATTGCATATGCTGTGATGCAAGCAACAATAGTAGCAGTTTTAATATCTGTATATCTGTGTGTGTTCTGTGTTGTACATGTTTGTCTGCATCTACTATATATATATATATTTTTATAGTGTTAATGTTAACTAATGTCACCTATTTTAATGTTAGTTCTTCTTTTTTGAGCATAACATAACTTCATAACAGTATATCTGAGGAGCAAGTTCAAATATGATGTGTATGCTGAAAAGTTCTTGGCCTGACCGAAAATTGATTCTCAAAAAATCTGATTAGATTTTGGAATGTGAGTCAAGTTTATGACTTTTTAATGTCCCCTTGAGTGTGCGCATGTTTGTTTGCATATATAAATAAATATATATATTCAAAGAAACATCTGCATATATATATATATATATATATATATATATATATATATATACACACACACACACATATTTTTATATATATATATATAAATAAAAGCAAAATTTGTAGATACTGCTCAAGGTATATAAAAATATATACAAAAACAGACAAACCTAAAATATTTCAAAAAACAGTACTTAAATTTCACTGCTGCCACTGATCAAATTCAAGCGTTCTTTTCTTATCAGAATGATCAGGGTGAGTTTTCTGAGTTGCCATATCTTTGTAATCACCATTAGACTCATCTAACTCTTTGCAAATCCTCTGCACTGTGCTCAGCTTGATACTAAAACACTCTGAAATGTTTGTATTGGAACTTCTGGCTTGACTATTCCAGAAAAGTTTCCAATTTGGATGTGTATTTTTCTTGTTTTTATCTTAGGATATACATATTTCTTGAATTATTTACTAAAACTAGATGCAGATCACATGCAAATATTAGGTGCAATTTTCAAGGCTCATAGTCACATTATTTAATTCTTTCACACTATTTTGTTTCTTTACTTCACTTATATAAATTTGTAAATGTGATGCATTAAGTTTAATTGTATCTATGTATTAAGTTTCTTATAATCTTTTCTAATTTGAGCTAAATGTTTTGTTGGTTTTTGTAGAATTACTTTTTTATGTTATTCATTTTTTCTGAGGCTGGTTTTATTTGGCTATTATGGAAGTAATTGGTAATTAATGTTTGCGGATCTCATTAGACTGAATGGAAAAGCTATTTAATGTGTTTTGCTACTTTGTGGCAGGTATCTTCAAGTTAGATTGAGAGACAAAGAATGAGAAAGTTTTTGGTTTTCATCAAAGCCATTAATATCTGCTGGACTCACTCTGAGTTGAGTTTGTTTTTATAAATGAAAATTTTAAAGTTATTATTTGAATTGATCAGTATTTCTGGAAAAGAATTTTGTTTATCATTTCAACTGAATTATTTTCAAAGATTTCTCTTAGGTTTTTAATTTTATTTGTATCTTTTGCATCAATATATTCAATATAAATCATTGGCTTTGTGTGTTTTTTAAAATATAATTTTCATTATTTATAATTTCTAAGGTTTATATAAAATTCTGATAGCATTGGATAATAGGTGAACTCATAGTAATGTCATGAATTAGTGTAAATATACACATAAATAGGAACTTTGGTGGTACTAGCTAGTTTCTTAAGAGTTACTATTTTCAGATGTTTATAAACACTGTTGATTATGATATTGTTTCACTAACAGGTATGAATACATTCTCCATATTTCATGATCCTTGTATGCCATTGATTGGTTTATTACTTTTGATAATTTGTATGATGTCAAATGTGGAATTTATGATGTATTTAGAAGGTAAGCATAATTTAAGAATTTGGTTGATTGTTATGGATTGGTATTGTTGTAGATTTGTAGAGGGATTTGGGAAATTATTAATCTTAGTCGGGCTTCAGGTTCATGAATTGTTATTTTTCAGTCAATCTATCTGGATTATATTCACCAATAATTTTCTCAAGTTTCAAAGATCATATTATTTCATTATTAGCACTAATAAGTTTATATATATTTTTAGGTTATTGATAAGGTTACTGTGTAGTTTTTTAATTTTTTTTTGTTTTTTTCAGATGCTATAAATTTTGATTTATTTGAGGCCAGGCTGAAAATTTCATAGGCTGACTATGAAGTAGTGATGCTAGAGCTGTGAAATCTTGCATGCTTTAATTTTAACTCTTATTGTTGTTTTTTAACAGGTAAACTGACATCTGACTGTACAATGAAGACTGTTGGTCAAAAATGTCATCAATATTTTTTCCTGTTGGTTTATTACTTTTGAGAATTTGTATGATGTCAAATGTGGAATTTATGATGTATTTAGAAGGTAAGCATAATTTAAGATGATAGTCAAATCAGGAGAATAGGGAGGGTGATTAACCAGTTCAAAGGCTACAGTTATGCACAGCAGCCATTGAAACCAAGGACTTGTATGGTGGGGAATTTTCGTGATGAAACAAAACTTCTTTTTGTCAGTTTTCCTGGGTGCTTGGTTTAATAACCTTTTGTAATTGACTTGCCAAGTTGACAGAGTACTCTCCATTGATGGTGTGGCCCTTTTGAAGATAGTCAATAAACACAATGCTTTTTGCATCCCCCAAAACTGAGGCCATCACCTTCCCTGTAAGTGAAATGAGCTTGGTCTTCTTTGGAGCAGGTGAGGAGAGGGGTGTTTCAACTGCGTGGATTATCGTTTTATTTCTGGCATGATGAATCCAAAAACTCATCCTGGGTTAGGGAATGTTCAAGGAAAACAGCTGGATCTGTCTCCATGTTAGACTTTCCTTTGTCGTGATGAGCCTGGCATTCTTTCGATCAAGTGTCAGAAGTGGCACCCACTTGTCATGCCAAGTTCATTCTGCAGAATATTCTCGATTCTCTTATGGGATATGCTAATAGCATCCATCACCATGTGTTGAGCAAAATCAATGTTTTCCTGTCTGGTGGCACTTGCAGGACATTCAGATCTTGGGTTATTTTCAAGACATTCTCTCCCCTTCATAAATTTAGCTGCCCATTTTTGCACTGTTGATGAAACTAAAGAATCATCCCCTAATTTAGCAACCATATCAGCATGAATGTCCTTTCAGGCTAAACCCTTTTTCTGCAGGTACTTGATAACACCATGATGACAAATATTGTCTATTTTCAAGAGAAGTCACTATTAGTTACTTTTGAAGTTTTACCTGGAAAGAAACAATGCAGATATTAATAAGAGTTGAAAGTAAGTTTTTTTTTTTTTTTTTTTTTTTTTTTTTGAATGTAATGTTGTTTTTATTATTGGGTTTATAAGAGCCAAAGGTTCTTATCCAACCTCAATTCTGATGTTAAACAACTTCTCATAAAAGAAGCAAAAGTTAAAAATCCTTGCAAAAACACTTTGATAAAAACTTGTATTAATAAGAAATTACTGCTGAAATGCTCTCATCTATAATATTTTTCTAATAAGGTTGATTTCATTTCCCTTCCTTTGATCTCACTTGATGTCCAAATTTCTTGTCATATTTTCAGCATCCCCAAATATATTACAGCTGTTATATAAAACAACATAAACAGAAAGAATATAGATTACTTATTAGCTTCCCTCATGACACATTCTCCCAATAGAGATAAATAAATTGTATTCTTTGAGATTCTTTCAGGTCCATCTGATTTAATCCAGTGACTAATAGGTGACTAATATGTTTTATTGCTGAAATTAGAATGAATAGATTTGTATTTAACTAATCTATTTGTAAAAAAATTGTTTTGTACCTGAAGTCACATTATCATGCCATAATAAATGGTACTAACAGTTGCTAATTAGATTTTTTGAGTTGTGATCAAATATAGATTGGAATCCGACAATGATAAGCTAAAGAACAAATGGGAAACGTTTATCAATCTAACATGGTTCACTTTTATTAAAGCTTCATCAGAGAATGAGATATAGTGAAAAAGTAGAAAAAATTCCAGCATTTTTACTTTTGTGTTTGATTTTCATTGGTTAATCAGGTTTCATGTGCACTTGACTTGTTAAACAAATGTTAATATAATTTATGGTGTTCTGAATTCAAGGAGAGATGATGCATCTATTCGAAGTTCCAAGAAATTAAGCCCAACTGAAGAACTGTAAATATTGCTTTATGTATGTAAGTGTATAATAATTCTAGTTTGTTTATGTGGGATTCAGATGATAATGTATATTCATAAGTGTGTGTGAGTGAGTGAGTGTCTAGTAGATATTATGTTTGTTGATTTTTCCCATGTTGATTTGGGAATGTTTTTACATTTGTTTTAGATAGGTTAGATTCTTTAAGAATGGATTTAATAAAGTTTGGTGATGTATAATGTTTTTGACATATGTAGATATTGTTATTCGTAGTCTCTTGAAGTACTTTTGACAAAGAATTATATTCTTTTTAATTTGGGATGGTATTTGTAAAATCAATGTTACAGCCAATTTTGTTCCTGTGTGTTATGAGTGAGTTTGAATGGTTGTCTAAATGTAAATCTCTTTTATGTTCATAGAAGCTTTTTATAGTTTGTGATGTCTCTACAATATAAATGCTTTTATATTGTAAGCAATTTATTTGATAAGTACCAGCATGTGAATTAGTGTTAGATTTATTTCTCTTCCTAATCTGATTGTCTTGAATGTGGTCGTAATGATCATAGTATTAGGAATAACTAATTTATCTACAAGTTTAGTAGATTGTTAGAGAGTAGAATTATGAATTTTGTGGTGTTGTTATTAGAAGTGCTATTGGTGGTGTCTAGTTTTTTAGAAATGTGAATTTTCTAAACTTGTTTTCTAGCACTGTGGATGAAATGATGTGGGTAGTAAAGTCTAAATGTTTTTTCAATGTATTTCTCTGCTTCACCTATGTATTCTGGGTTACATATCCTAAAGGCTCTGAGGTAGAATCCTATGGGTAGTCCTGATTTTATTTTATGATTCTGGTGAAAATAGAAATTAATTAGATTTTTTTTGTTAGTGGGTTCAGTATAAGCTCTAAAATCTAATTTATTGTTATGTATTAATAAGATGTTGAGGAAAAGTAAAGATTTGTTTATTTCAAACTGATGTGTGAATTCAATGGAATGTTCAACCATATTAAATTTCTTTTTGTCTAATGGATTTATATTTATATAAAGTTTTACAGATTTTTAAACAACATCAGTAAATTTCAAATAGTTACTTATTTGGTTTTGCCTCACTGGATCAGGAAAAATACTTTTCTGTATATTTGAAATTCATTTAGTCATGTCAGAAATGAAAATAAACTGCTTACTCAAGACAGTCTTGAAGGAAGTCAAATTAAAAAAAAAAAATCAGTATATATAATTATCAGCTGATGTGTTAGAAGTAATGAAAATGGATTTTATTCCTAAGATTATTTGCATAAATATTAAAATTCACCCATTTGAGCTATTTGTTTATTGTGGTTTAAATCTTACTGATGGGAAAGCATTTGCTTCCATGTGACATAAAATCTCTTTATCTGTTTATGTCTCTCTCCATTTAGAGGTCTATCTTGCTCCAAGATATTTGTCGAGTATAGTTGTGTATTTCATGCTGATACTAAGGGTTTATCCAGATAAAAGCCAGGGTTTGAATGCCAATTTTTAGGACTCATTGCCTATTTCAATTTGAACACTTTTAGCAATTAAGTTTGCGTACTTACAAAAACTAATTGCCATATCTATTAACTCACTTATCATTTACTCTCTTTTTTTTTATTTCTCTATGACTCTTAAGATGTGTATTAAAATTAAGAAATTGATATCATTAAGACAAAAAGGTTATTATTTCAACCACAATGTTTTCTCTACATGTCTCTCCCCTATATCTCTCTCTCATCTCTACCTCTCCACCTCTCTCTCTCAACTCCAGAGTTTTAAATATTTAAAACACATGTGGCCTTCTCCATAACTGGTGAAACGATTCTTTTACCTACATAATATAAATATCTATGTTAAGCTCCTTATATTTATACATTTCTTATCATTGAAGAATTAACTTTTTTTACTATCAATTCTTCTTTCTCATTTTTCTTTGTCACATTATTTTCATTCACAGAAAAGAGAGAAGTACTGAAGTAAGCCCCACTCTGTCAATGCTAACAATGAATATAGCAGTTAAATTCGCTGGTCCTGTCTGGATATGTAGATTAATTTAGAGTAGATTTCCTATGTACTCACATAGTTTTATTTTTTTTGCTCTTTATTCTTTGGTGAAAATATTATAATAAAGATGACTGGTAAGGGATTTTGCGCAAAAGTGAAACAAGCAAATGGCTTACTCAGTAGCTTAAGATACTAGTGGTTGATGTTGAATTTCAGGTAATTGCCAGGGATTTTGTGTGTGTGTGTGTGAGAGAGAGAAATTGGTAATATTAATCTACTGTACTAATCAGAATGTTTGTATACTGGTAAATACTACAATACCTAAAAATATTTTAATCTCTTCATATCTATCATAATAATAACGATAATAATCCATCCCCTCCACTTACATCAGTAGCGAACAAGAGAATTGATTTTGGCACCCCCAAATTTTCTCTAACCAAAAACCATGTTGTGGCTGTAAGTGGGGAATGAGTTTAAAATCCAGCAGAAAAATAGATCAGAATGAACAAGAGAGAACCTGAAATAAATTCAACTCTCAAATGCTTTCTGTGGGGTGTAGGTGAGGCATGTGGGTTGTGGATGTGGAGACAGGTATGATCTAGTGGGAAAGGGGATATAACATTTGTTTAGAGTCGTAGATCTGACCAGCTCTCTATTCCTCTGTTTCTATCACTGCCTCCTCCTCCTCCTCCTCCTCCTCCTCCTGTTTCTTTATCTTATTCTTTGGCTTGCATCATTGCTGGTTGCCTGCTACCATCAGGCTTGTAGATCCTATTCCTTAGCTGTCTTTTCTGTTTTCTCTCTCTCTCTCTTTCAAGAGTTGTGGGTAGGCACTGACACTTTCTTGCACAGCACTCAGGAGCTAAGAGGACTGGCTGACTTTACAGCCAAGGCACCCAACACAGCACCACGCACTGACTTTTTTGAACTACAAACAACCACCACACACATTGACAGGTGGTCGGGTAAGTGTTCATCATAATTCACACACACACACACACACACACCTTTCCTCTGAAGCTGCATCTTGTACATGATTATCTATAAAGTCATATATATTCAGGCTTATATATATATATATATATATATATGTGTATGTATATAAAAAAAAAAATCTTATTTTTTTAAAATTCAGATTACTAAGGAGGATTAGAGTTGTGTCACTAAAAGGGAATATTAGTAAATGAATGAGAGAATAATATTTTTTTTTTTTTTGAAGAAGGTTAGCAAAGAAATATTGGTTCTCTCTTTACTATGTATATTGTAATCACTATTATCTATCAAGAGTTTACACATATTCATATTTACATAAATTCCAGTAACATTGTTCTATAGATGTTTATACATATAGAATACTTTTAATATTCATCTCTTTTATATAAATAGAATTTTATATTGTACACATGTTATGCATTGGAATTTCATGTGTAAATCCTGAATTAGATTTATACTTCATGTGTTGATAGTTTCATTTCATACATTCATTTAAGTGGGTGTGTGTATTCAAATAACACAAGTACATGTATGCATGTGCATCTGAACAGTTTATATGCATTTCTTTGTAGAGCTCTCTCTCTCTATCTCTCTACTTGTAATAACTATACATAGAAATACTCACACATAGTATACTCATTGCAAGTTTGTATATTTATAGTATTATGTAGACAAACCTATGTAATTTAGATTCTATAGCTTAAAAGTGTGTTTTGTGCACTTATAGTGTGTGTGTGTTAATATTAGAATAAAATGTATATTTTGCTTATATTTGTTAATATAATAAATTTTACATAAAAGAAAATCTTTGATTTCATAGACAACAAATATATTTAAATATTTATAAAGCACATGCTTACTTTTGATAAGATCTGTATTATTCTATATATTTTTATGTGTGTCTAAATTTACCTGTGTAATAGGGGAGTAAATTTATATTTAAAATATACAATGTCTGCAAAAATGCATTCTTAATTTTCACCTGAAAAAGAAAATATGACAACTTGCATCTGATAAATTGTACATTTCTTGTGTGTATCTTATGTACATGTAATAAACATGCACCCATATTCCAGAGGGTTATTGGTGCATCACTATGTAGTCTTTTTATGTGCTTACAATTTGGTAAAGGTTTTATCTTTTTCTAATGATGATTAATTATTTCTTTTCTAAACCAGACATTCAGAAAGATTTTGACTAGCCACAGCTAGATTTTGAAAAAAAAAAAAAAAGCAACATTTTCTTATATATTTGAATGTTATAATTTTAAAGTACATGCTTTCTTTAACAACATCAGGCATTAAATGAATCTTATGGCCAGTGGTTGGATTAGAAACTGGAATTCACTCAAAATACAAATATGTTACTTTCAAGCCTCTATGTCTACTCACACTTTTTTCTTTCATTTTTCTCTCTTTAGACACACTTTTCTATTCTTATATATTTATATTGTTATAAATGGCCATATGTGTTGAATGTTATGAATAAAAATACACTTCTATATTCTGCCTGCAAGTCTATAAAAGCTGACAAAAGCACAGTCTTTTTCACATTGTCTATTGCTTGCTAACTTTACATTATCGATATAAGAGTAAGATTAATAATAGTCAAGGTAATACACATGCAAAAACAATATTGCATACACATTGAATATATGTCTAGTGTTGAAAAAAATGTTACTTTGCTTACAGGAGAATAAATATTGATGCATATCTGTATTTTTATGGGCTAAAAGATAAGAAATATTTTATGCATATAAAATGTATATCATACCTGTTTTTATATAGTCAGGCATGTGCACAGACATGATTGAATAATATTAGATAGATTGAAAATACTGTAAATGTTTCGTTTTTAATTAAATTTTAACCTTTTTAAACCTATATTTCACACACACACACACACACACATGTATGTATATATATATATATATATATATATATATATATAAGTGCTAATGTCTGAATGTATATCTGTGGGTGTCCAAATGTTACATATAAGCTTGTATGGCAGGGGAGTATTTTAAATTTCAATTTATCTCTTTATTTATTTTTTTAACATCCCTGACTTGAAGTCTAAAACATTTATTGGCTGGAGCCACTTAGTTCAGCTGAGGTTGCCCATACAATCAAAGCCCTTTAGGAAGAGGTTTTCAAACAATGTATGGGCATCAACTGATGTGTGAATAACTGGCATGTGGTTGTATGTATTATGGAAAATAAAATACAACAAAGATGAAGAAATTAGTTTATCAAATACAATGATTAAGACATTTCATCTAATAAAATTTTGATAAAAACTGACCTTTGACTTTAGCCACCTTTCATGCAAGAACTCTACGTATTGAAAAGGCATATGAAATATTTATAAAAAGTGTGTGTGTATATGTGCTTCAGTATAGTGCATATAAGTATAACAATATAATGTGTTTATTTTGCTGATGAATATTTTTCATTCAATTTTCAAAATATATCTCCAAATGTAAACATTTGCATATATTTTTTATAGTTTTAAACCATTGATATTAAATCTATAATTTTTGTATCAAATATACTTTTTGTTCATTATTATATAAACTTGTATTTTATCTATGTTGATAGATATTTACATATACAATCATATTTTTGTTTGTGATTTTATATAAAAATGTGTATTAAAAACATCTAGTTGATATTTTATTCATATTTTAATGACTTAAGATCATATCAGGTTGAAACATCAGTACATATATGATCACTGAAATTAAGCAATGTTGAGCTTAGTTAGTACTTAAATGAGTGACTGCTTGGGAGTCACTCATTTTAGGCTGTAAGTTTGGATGTGCAGGTGGTGTAATGGATAATGGCTTGGAAGTTTTAATTTGAGAGCTGAGTTCCAATTCCACTTGGATTTGTTATATTTATTTATGCATAAATACCCTTGGGAAAGGTATTAATCCACTTTGTCTCTCCCCAGATATGGGTTAATTAGTAGAACTTACCTGTCAATCATCATTATCATCAAAAAATCTTACAATCTAAAAATATTTTCTGGCTTTAAATCACCTACAAGTGGTTGATAAGCTTTAAAAAACAAATCAGTCAACCATATTTTAATAGACTGTGTGTATTATGTGAGGACATGCTGAAAAGTTCTTGGCCCAACTAAGAGATTTCAAAAAAATTCTGGTCAGGGTTTTATAAAGTGAGTCCGGCTGAGAACTTTTCAACACCTCATAAATACTATGGTTATGTCATTTTTTTTTCTTTTTTAACATTTTTGTTGAACATTCTAGTAATAATACAAGACTTAATCTCATATATTGTTTATTCACTTCCAAACTTTCTTAAATAATATTGGCAAGTGGGTGTGTAGTTTGGGGTTTTTCTCTGAGAATGTGAATATATTCCTTTTATCTTCCCTTTTAAGTGGGTGCTTTTATATTTTCCTGTGCACATTCAAAGTGCAATTAGATTAACTACATGTTTACATATCTGGGACAGCCATTAACATCCTGTAAGGTGTGAATCTGTACCTGGTGGCTAGGAGGTCATCTTTCAGATCAAACCTATTGATGCTACTGTCTTCTGAGTGCAAAATTGATATTGGTATTATCTGGATTGAGCCCAATATATATTGGGCTCATCGCAGATCAACTTCTCTTGTAATAAATACACCAAATTTTAACTTTCTCATTTCTATTGTAGACATATTTAGAACATTAACATGACAGTAAATAAAAAAAGCATGCTGTACTTGTGACATTAGTTATCAACCAGAACAACTTGTAGATAATGAGTTTCTTAAAAGTGACCAGGTGAATAGAAGATAATAATGACCGATAGCTCTGGTCATCACTGGGAGTAGGGGGTTAACTACAGTGATTCACACAAATTTCATGTTGTCTATACTAGTCCTGGGGTTTATGAGCAACAAGAACATGTCATACCACCACTCACTTATTTCTACAGTGTATCAATGCCACTGTCTACATTGGTGATTAGGCCTTATGACCCAGTAATGGCTTGCCAAGAATTTTCATGATCCTGTCATCTCCAAACATAACTGTTTTTCTGATTTTGTGTTCCCTGGATTATTATGTCTGGAGTATTGTTGAGAGGGAGATCAACCATCGTTCCCACAATACCAAAGATTTATTGAAAGCCACTATCATAGACATGATGGCAGCCATGAATGAACACTTTTCCAAGACCTCAATATGGTTGAAATTTGAGGCTCAGGGTTGTTTTATCAAATAATCTTTTTCTGTTTGTTTATGTTGAACATATATACCAATTTCTTTTTTAAAATATACTCATTTTTTTTCTAATCATCATTATTTTCCTTCATCATTTATTCTCAATTACCTGATTCATTCTTTACATGTATGCATACTAGTCCATGAATTAATAAAAGTTCAATCGACTGACTTCAAAGTTTCATGGTTATACTACTCATCAGGGTCAGATAAATCCAACCTTTATTTTTATAAAATAAACCCTGTGATCCTGATGAGTTGTGTGTCCTGTGAAACTTTGAAGTCTGTTAAAAGATATGTTTACTGAACTTTTATTAATTTGAGTATTGTTCCTCTAGTTCTCTATTGAGCACTTTCTTGACAAAAATTAGCTCTTTGCATTGAAAACTTAAGTAATTTTACTTATTTTGATAGGTGTTATTGATTTGTATTATTATGTGTAGATTTGTTCATAAACTAGTGTTATCAAAACAGTTTCTGATCATCTTATCAGTAAATCAGTATTTTAAATTGTCCCTCATTATGAAGAAACCACTTGTTTTCTAACTCACAATGAAACTACATGTGCATATACACAAATTCAATTGTCAAATGTGCAGGTATTTCTGTACTTAGCGAATATAAATTTTTTTGGGTGCATGTATAAATATTGAATATGTTTTCGTCTGTATAAGATTGCAAAGTATGTGGAGGAAAAGATCATTCATCTTGAATAAAAAAAAATGCAGAGAATTGATTTGAAACTAATGTTTTATTATTACTATTAGCCAACCAATTTAGAAAGTAAGGAAGAAACATTCTGAAAATTGAAAATTCTGTTTTTATTCTACAACAATTACTTATCCATAAGAAAGCTATTTCCTTTCCTTTTCCAGAAATATCAAAATGATTCTATAAAAAATAAAATTTAATTAGAACAGTTTTACTTCTATTAAAAATCCTTTGAATCTAAACTTTTATCCTCTTATAAGTGTGTGTATGTGTGTGCATATATATATATATATATATATATATATATATATATATATAATCATTTAATGTGTGATTGTGCAACCCACAAATTTTCCCTTATAAAAAAAATGATTTTATCATGTATCTCCTGTATCATGCAAGTTCCTTTTTTTGAGAGACTAAAATGCAATACACTTACCTTTTTTCCTCTATCTTTTTATTCCATCTAGTTAAAAAAAGTTAAGAGAATGATGTAAGTATTATTGGTAACGCTATACTTGTTGCATAAATGAGTAAAGCCATAAACAACCAAATGAGAAACAGCTAAACATCTTATAAACGTAAACAATGGAATAGATACATATTTGCTATGTTTGTATATTATAATATGGTACTAATATGTAAATATTACATGCATTATTATTGGATACAGTTAAGTAAAACCTCGTTTTTATCAACATGTTTATTTTAAATACAGCTCTACGTTTACAGTAAATGGATATATAGTTTGGTCAGTGGGATAGCCAGGGCTAGCAGTATATACACTAATTTTATATCTTGTGTATGATAAAACCCCCTTAAAATTATGTCTTCAAAAGTCAAATGATATGTGAGTAATATATATATATATTTCTGGTAGATATAAAAAAGAAAGAAAAATTTCTAAAATTCATAGCACATGTGTAGTCCTTCTAACTTAACAAATTTAGTCCGATGAAGTCCTGAAGAAGAAACCCGTCACAAATAAACTTTTTTCACTTTGTCATACAATTTACCCAATACTCTTCCGATATATAAAAATATATATATTGTTATCTCTCATATATATATATATATATATATATATTGTGCATAATATTTTAAGCTTTTAATTTTTTCTTGGATTTAAAAAGCTATAATTTGAATGTTTATTAAATATACTCTTGAAATTTTTTTATCTTAGTTTAGTTTTTTTGTTATTTTTTAGTTTTAGTCTTAACTTCAATATAAATTCTAAAAAAAATGGACAATTTATAAATGAAACTTAAATCGAAAAAAGGTAGAATTTGGACTGAGTAGAAAGGGGTGAACAATAATTGAGTAGTACTAAAGTAAGAACTAGACTAGTTATCCTTAGACATAGGTAGTGGAATGAGAACAGTATACCCCCTTAGATTAAATAAAGGGTTCATTTTGAAATTCCTTGACTTACACCTGATGAAGGCTGGAAGGTACAATGGTTGAAACATGATAACAACGATAGTTCACATGTAAATAATCTAACTAATGGTAACTCCTTATCCCAATAATTCAGAAAAATTAACTGCATTAAAAATATTTACTCATATAGAGAATAAATTTACTATTAAATTCTTTTAGAAGAATTGGCAGTACCATATTGCTTGTCTATTCTAAAATTGCAATCTTTATATACATGAAAAGAGAATTAGTAAGCAGTATTTAACCATGCTTCCCCACTGAGATCTGATGTGAAAGAAGGTTGAGTTTAATGTGGGGTACCCAAGGGTGTATATCTGGTCTGGGTGCATGCACTTGTGTAATTAGAAGAGAATTAGTAATTAGTGTATTCTGACATATAATATCAATACTTGATCTGAGTTTGTGAGGACACATGTTACTGTCTAGGAACAATTGATATTATTGTGAAAAAAAATTGGTTAGATTTTGCGTCATCAAATCCTTTTTGAAACTTATTTTTAAAAAGAAATTGACTTTAAATCATGTTTTTTGATTTGGGATGATAACCAGTTTTTAAAAATGAACAAATACTGTACCTTGATCTTAGAAGAGACAATATTTGGGAAAAAACTGATATTTTGAACATCTAATAATTGATTTTGGTTTGTCAACTCTTAATTATAAAGATGAAAATAATTATAAATATGAAAATTTTTTGTAGACTAAAGAATGATTAGAAAATCTCTGCAAATTCTTTAGCAGAACTGTGTGATATTTAAATGTCTTATCTTTTTCATTTAGTATTTACTTGACTGCAAAATTGTTAATCTGGCAACAATATGAAACCATAGAATCATGAATATCTCTAACTCTTGGTATTTTATCACTGAAACTAAGTATTGTTTCCACAATGCCTTGCTCTTTTGAAGAAAAGACTTGTAAAATACATCCACCCCACTATATGTCAAAATCTTGACAGTATGTGAAAAATAAAATGAATGCATAGAATCGATATATATTGATTGCATGGAATGAATTCTTCAATCTTTTGTTTGGATTTTGATATTTTGTTGTCAATTGTATAATTTTATCTAAATTATACAACAAAATTGGTAATTAGCATTATTATTTTAGAACAATTACTTTTTTAAAAAAAATCTTTTATATTTTAATATTTGTCACACAATATTTTTTTTATCATTTTTGTTTATTATATTTTTAAAAGCCTAATGTACAAATGAAGTAATTTTAATTTTAAAATTTTAAATTTTACTGAAATGTTTTCATATTGTGTTGCATTTCATTTTCAGAAATGAGCAATGATCATAAAACCAACTTTATCAACTAGTGTTCATTTTGCTTCTGATATTTCTGTTTCTAATGTCATTGTAGCAAATAGTGTAACTTTGATGACAAAATTAATTTGCTTAAATTTGTTTCTTATCTAATATAATTAAGATTAAAACTTTTCATTTTGCTACTTATATATCAACATCCTATCTATGTTTTGTCAGACATTGTGAAAATTTGCAATAATTAAATATAAATCAAGAAAGTATTTTATATTTAATCTTTAAATAAAATTTTACAAAATATAACACTTGTTCACAATTAAAATATATAAAGGGATATTCTATGCAACAAATGAACATTTTGATGAAAAAAAAAAATTTTTTTTGATAAATTGTTCTGTGAAATTGCTTTTTCAGAATACTCACATTCTTCTTGTCTAGACATTAATAAGAAAATTTATAGTCTTACACTAGACAGTTACAGATAAATCTATAAAAGATAATTCCATATAATAGAAAATAGTGACAAACATAATTTATTTAATCCTGGATCCAGAGTGAGAATGATTTTTTTTGTTTATACAAAAAATGTAAATTGAAACATTAAAAATTATATAAGATTACTTAAAATTATAAAGCAAACCATTTTAGCTTTTTCCTAACCTGGTTAATCATGAATTGATTTGTACATGGGACAAAGTTATAAAAGATTTCAGTTTTTGTAAAAGCAGCCAATCAACTAGATTAGAATTAATTAGTGGGTAAAAAAGAATTTGTTTAAAAGTGCTAATTAAAAATGACTTGTATCTTTTTTAATAAACATAAAAATAAAATGATTGTTAATTTTTATATCAATACACTTTGCTGAAATGTATCTGTAGTTGTATCCCTGATACAACTGACTGGGTCTTCATCAGGTGGCCTTAGGGACAAACAGTTTCTTGACTGGAACATCATTACTACAAATTTAGTTCCTCCTTGCAATTCCAACTATGGTACATTCCAGTAGTTCTGAGACTTTTTCAGAAGAGTCATTTATTAATTTCAAAGAAGTATAAAACTCTAACCTCCTTCAAAGTAGGATCCTCGGACTTTAATGCATTTGTTATAGCACTCCAACCATTTTGTGAGGAACCCCCCCATGGAAGTCATCCAAAGTGAAAGTGTCCAGGATTCTCTTCACAGCCTCCTTCATCTTCTCAATGTCTTCAAAATGGCTTCAACTTAATAAACAAAAGTCACAGGGTGCAAGGTTTAAACTGTAGAGTAACAGTTTTGATTTCAACACAAAACTTTCTTGTACAATGTACTTTTAAATGGTTGTCATGTCCCAACTGCTTTCTGCAAACTAGTTCAGCTGTGATGTTTAGTAGGGTGTATTCCAAGAGCTGTTACAGTCATTTCTTTCAATCTTGAATAACTAAAGTTGGCAGATCAGCTTATTAGGTATATAGTAATGACAGACTAAAATTATAATAATTTAGGACAGTTGTAACTGGCTTTCCTAAAAAAAAAAAAATAAGTTTCAAAATTTCTGGAATGCCTCTCATGTATGTATGTATGTATGTATGTATGTGTGTGTGTGTGTATATATATATATATATATATATATATATATAAATTGGGATCAAATATACATTAAATAGGAATTGTAATCCAACAGAATGATAGAATAAAAAACAAATAGGAAACTTATCAATTTAACATGTTTCACTTTTATTAAAGCTTCTTCAGAGAATGAGATATGGAGAAAAAAGAAAATGTGGTATATTTATTTTGTGTTGTTTGATATTTTTTTTCTCTCCTTGAATTCAGAATGCTATAAATTATACTAACATTGTTTAACAAGTCAAATGCACATGAAGCCTAATTAACCAATGAAAATCAAACAACACAAAAATACCAAGCAATGTTTAGTAGAGTGTGTTACAAGAGCTTCTACAGCTGTCTCCTAAAATACTAAAATACATACTAAAATTACAATAATCTAGGAGATAACTGCCTCTGTCTCCTAAAAATGTTTGAAAACTTCTGGAATTCATCTTGTAACTCATAATACCACCAGATTTTATTGAATTTTACTTGAGTGTTTTAAAAGTATATTTGTCACAACCAACCAGATGCAGTTCCTGACCATTTTCTGTTCAATATTTTCATTCCTAAGAATTACAAGTATTTTGAGACTTAAGCAGCCACAAAACTGACATTCAAACACAAGAAGAAATTAAACCCAGTACTTTCCTTAATTTTTGTATTTTTATATCTTTCTAGCTTTGTTCAAATTGTTTTGGAAGGAACTATGAGCTCTGCAATAATAAACACTGTCTTAATGAAATGATTGTTGGGATGCTGGTCTGTTAAAGAAACTTGAGTTAAAAATATGGAATGCAGTTTGAAATGAGATATGATTTGCTTGTCTGCAGTATCATCAAATGTTTATATTTCAAGCTAAAGGATATTTTTTGAATTTTGCCTTTATAAAATGAGTTTTACACACAACACTACTTTTATTTGTCAATGATAACTCCAGGAAGATGACTTTTGCTCAAAGTGTCTTTAAAACTGGACATGTGAATTGTGTGACGAATATTGGCATGAAAAATGAAATCAGGGAAGTGAGTTCAAACACTGGACTAGTCAGTTACATTCACTTTCATGCAAATGCTTTTGGGACATGGATTCATCTTTTTTTCTTCTCAGCTATGAGTAAAATAGTAGGGTAAACTTGGATAGCAAAAAGTCTAAGAGAAAACTCTGAAATTCAAGAAAGCAGTGGGAAAGCACTCCCATTTTTCTCCAAAATGTTTGGCAATTCAATAAAGAAAAATCTGTGCAGAGACCTTGAGAAGTAGGCTAAGAACTTTTCAGCACCTCCTTGTAGAATTTTAAACTTGTTAAAGCAACATGGTTCATGTTATTCCTTTTTCTATCATTGACAACATTAGTCACATTTCTTAACAGACTATAAAACTTCAGTCAGTTACTAGGCAGGTTGTTGAGTACAGTTGAGTAAAAATATCTTCATTATTTTTGCAAGTTGTTAGAAGCTTTGTAATATTTCCTTTTAAATTCAATCATGTTCTGTCAACTGTGCATCAACTCTTCAGTGTTTAGTTACTTCCTGTTTTTATCTTCAGAGTAGTTGATAATTAAGCATTCAGAAATTTTACAAACATCTTTTTTTTTTTTTTCCTCTAGAAATCTTTGTGTTCGCTTGATTATTTCAGGCTTTAATTGAAATAGTAATGACTTAAATACTAGTGAGATTTTTGAATTTAGTTGATAAAATCGTTTTGGATAAAAATCAATTTGAAATTGACAGTTTGATGATAATTAAGAAAATTTAGATTTCTGTTCATTTATTAATTTTTTATACAGATAAGGTGTAAAGAAATGTGAATGAAAATGTGAAGAGTCACGAGAAATGTGAATGAAAATGTGAAGAGAGAGAGAGTTGCCGGAAATGTAAATGAATGTACAAAGAAAGAGCTGCCAGAAGTGTTTTTTGCAAAATGAATGAAAGTGAATAAAATCAAGATCAGTGGATTAAAACAAAAATTTATTGCTTACAGTTTGTAAGTAGTTATAATGCAGCATTTTAAATGAAATACAAATTGTTGTAATTGAAGTTCACTTGTAAAAATCAGTAACAATTTTTCTTGAATCATTCACTACCAGAGTAAAAAAAAAAAAAAAAAAAAAGATTATCCAGGGGAAAGAAATCTTTTGAGAAATCTCATCAACTGCACCCAACTAGTTTTGAAAACATACATTGACTTATAGCTGCTATAGAACTGATTAGTAGAAGAATCTGATCATTATCTAAAAACAAATATAAAACTTTTATTTTTACTTCATCCATTTTTAACTGTTAATATGGAAATCGATTTTAGTTAATTTCAAATCTGATCATCTACATTTATTATTGTTTAGTTCCCTAATTCACTTCAATAATGGGATTGCTTTTAATAGTGTAAACAATGAACATTATACACAAGTTTGACTTTCTGAAAGAGCTTGATAGCAATATGTCCAAGAAGTTGATATATAATATTTCAAAGGTAAAGGGAGTTGTTTTTGTTTTCTGTCTATTCTTCCTTCTCACTGTCATGACATCTTACATTAAGAATAGTTAATAATAATAATAATAAGCAAAATCATGTTATGAGATTGAGGATTTTGCAATATTTCCATTAATTTTTGGACTCTAATTTTGTTTTCACCTTTTTACATTTTGCCTGATGTACTTTCTCAAAGTTTATTTTTGATTTGTATTGGATGATATAATAATTTATAAAAGTGTTTTGATTGTTGATCCTAGAAGAAACTAATATATATATATATATATATATATATATATATATATGAGAGTATGTATCTCAGCTGAAAATCCTTTCCTTTATTGTGTCATGGATAAGATAAACTACATCCAACAGCATTGCTTCTGATTGAGAGGTTTTGAGGAGCATGGAACCATTTCTTAATTGATGGTAGCACCTGTTAGCGTTCCAGCTATGGGCAAATAGTTAATCCCTAAACTAGGGTCAAAATACTCTGAAAGTGTAAAAATAGGTTTTAGTACCAGCAATACATTTTTGCTTATTATCAGCAATGAATTTTTGAAGGAAAAGAAAAAATATTACCAGCAATAAAAATCTTGTCAGCATTTAATAACTCATTGAGGTTGATATGCCACAAAGCAAACCAAACCTTTCTTTTATCTACTGAAATGTATTTTTATTCATAAATAGAACATATCAAATGAAAAAGGGACAGGCAAAGACAGTGTGCCTTTAAAATGATGAATGTGTGTGAATAGATGGTAGAACAGTGGGTGAGTGGCTTGGCAAAGACAATAATATATATGAGGTTGTGGAGAGCCATGATTATCACATCCTGAAGGCACATAGTATTATTATCAATGAAATTCTTAAAATTTCAATATTTATGAACCAAACTGTTGATGCTTAGGGGCTATTTCTAACATTTTAAACTTGAAATCAGTTAATATGTAGCTGCCATTATACTATTATATGATAACAGTAATATAATGTTATTATGCCCTTTGTTGTCAATGTAGTATTTTCATTCCATGCTCACTCCAGATACTTATTAAATTTTTTTAATCATTTCACCTCAAGCAAAGCAATAAAGCCATTGAGATGCGAGGGGTTACTGAGTGCAAAAGAATATACATTATTAGGGAGTGAGAACGATAAAAAGAACAGGAATTAAGACAGTAGATAATGACAGACATTATATTTAAACTTTTGAAGATCAAAGTTAAAATGGAAAGCAAGAAGCTGTAAGAGTTTTACAAATGAGAAATGTGAGAGAAGAAACTGTTAGCATAGAACGTACAGTTGTATCTAGGAATTTTAACTGTAAAATGAGATCTTGCTGCCAATCTAGTACTGTTTAAATTCATAAAGTCTAGGTATTATAGAGGAAAGTTCATCAGAATAAATATCATGCAAGTATTTATAGAAAAAGCATAGAGAAGCGATATTGTGGTAGTGGGGAAAGTGGCTGAATTATTTATTTATTTATTCTTATCAAGTGCAAGACTGCTCAATATTTGAGATTTACTGTTATTTTAAATTTTAGGCAAAAAAATGTCAAAGTTGACCGCCATTCAAAAATATAGGCAGTTTAAAATCTTGGCTGTTATGAATTCTGTTCTAGATATTGAATAGGAGTCTGTTTCATAATAAATATAATCAATTGATTTTTCAGTTTTTTTTCCAGCAAGTTTAAATAAAGTCATTTTTGTGGTTTGTCTTTGTGGACAGAAGTAAAGGAAACTTAAAAAATATCAGTAATGATTTAGGATCAGTATTTTCAAATAGCATAACATACATGTGTACATTCTTTTCTTTTATCTGTTTCCATATATATATATAATATATGCGCAATGCTTATTGGAAAGGGATCAATATCAGTGATAGTTATATATAAAAAATAGGGAACCACACACAGAAATGCAAGGGGTTGCAGAAAAGTTTTCAGCCCACCCTACTACTTGAAATTTAATCAAATTACCAAACATTTATTTATTTATTTAAAGCTTTTTGGGTTCAATATCTGATGCCATGTAGTGCCTCCCCCTTCTCTTGTCTGGCGCAATAACTCGATTTAGTTTCAATTCTATAAAGAGTTGGAAAAGTTATGGACAGATGTTGAATCATGCCGTCTCAATAACTGGCCACACCTACACACCTACCTGATATTTGTAGGTGTAGCAGGACCTTGAGTGCAAATAAACATCACCTGCATATCCCATAAATGTTTGACTGGGCTTCTGTCAGGTGAATATGGTAGCAACACCATTTGTTACAATTCTTCAGAATATTCCTTGTTGGTTCCAATCCCTACAGGGAATGACTATAAAAAACTTTCCCACTTCCCAGTTTAGAGGTAGAAACACGCAAATCTTCCTAGCCAATAAAATAGGCAGGTTCTTGGTTTCATGTGACTCAGTCCCAGTCTGTGTTGCCTTGAAGTCAGAACTATACATTCTTTTATCCAAATTTGCTCCCTAATGTAGCAAAGTAGCAACCCTAATGGTTAGTTTGTGAACTTTTTGCCATATTACTGTTGCTTTTCATTATTACTGTTAATTTGCTTTGTATATATTGTTTGTTTGCTTTATATTAATTTTTGCCCTGTTCTTTTATTTTTTTTTTTTGTTATTGTTTATTACAAACTTTGTCAATTTTGTTTGTTGGGAAGTTCTACCATTTATTTACATTTAACCATGGCCACTCACTTCTGCATTCCTCAAACCAATTCTGGGCAACTTGAGCAACAAAAAACATGGTGCATTATTCCACTGAAATAAGTTATATTAAGTTGTGTCACAAATAATTTTGGTATGATTTAATTGTTAGGATGATACATTCATCAGTAGAATTGGGTCCTCAAAATGGAAATTACTTTTGACTCAGTCAAATTTAAAGGGGTTCATAGAGTGCAAAAGGTTCATCATAGTGCAAAAGGTCATGAATCAGTGCAATCTAGCAGTCATTAATCAGTTTACATATGTTTAGGCAGATCAGCAAACTCAACCGATGCAAGATGACTGTATCTTTTGCCATTCTGGGACAACCTCCAGTTTGCAAAGTACCTTGTTGATAATTGGGGTCTGTCCATGATCTCATTGGGTCTGAATTTAGTCTAAAGCACCAAACATGACTCTAAATATTCATACATTGCTGCAAATTAATTTTGGTGTATTTAACATGTAAATGTAACCAAACCATGAAACTAATAACCTTTTTATCATGAGTCCCTCATGAAAATGAAGCTGGTGCTTTAAAATCTATTAATTTTTGGTTTACTCCTCCATTGGGATTTTTTCTCGTTCTCTTTTTAAATTATGATCTCTACATTTGTCTTGTGGACTCAGCTTTTGAAAATATTTGGGAGAATTCCTGGTTCAAATAGATTGTTTTTTGTCATTGAAATGAGTTGATGCAAGTTGATGCTGTTTCTTGAATGGTTTCTCCAATTAGTTTAAGTTTTGAAACCTTCCATCATGTTCATTGTCCCCCTGAGCATACTACCTGGCATGTGCTTCGATCTACTGGAACCTCACCATAAACACTTTGGTGAACATTTTTGTTCCTTTACAATTTTACTCCAGATTAAACATAAAAAGCAATGTTAAATGTGTATTTTATATTCAGCCATGATTTTTCCAAAATAAATTTAGCAGTTTTCCATATTTACACAAGCAACAAAGAACTGAATAACCTTCTCTAACATTTTGCAAATGATATTGTTGTAAACTTTTGTATCAATTTAATATGGATATCCAACAAGATGGTTAAGTGAATGTATAAGATATAAAGAATATGTTGAAAAAGAAATATTTGGTATGCAAAATAAATTAATTTTCCACAAACTGTATTGCTGAACCAAGTACATACATTTTGAAAAGTGTCAGTTACATCAATGTAAAAGAAAAACATGATTTTGATGAAATAATGTAAAAAAAAAAATGTTTTAATGAAATGTTTTTTAATGACCCAAAATTATGTTTATAAAATAAGTTAAGAAAAAATGAAGCTATTAAAAATGCAAAACTTTCAGAACAATTTAGAATTGTACTGAAAAGTAAAATAAGTGAATAAAATAAATTTAGAGAGAAGATAAAATTCTAAATTGTCAGGTAATTAATGGAAAAATAAAAATAAATAATAGTTATTCATAAACATTTCCTTTCTTTTTGTTTTTTCTGTTTCAAGTTGCTACAATTTTATATTGAATAGCAAATAAGATAAACTACATCAGGTTTGCATAATCCATGCATATTTGTTTTTGTAATTATTAATGGAATTAACTGAACTTGATTTGTTTAATGCATTTTACTTAGGATTTAAGTATCTTCTTCTATTTGTCTAAAGTCTGTGTGATATGCTGATCAAATTTTACAGTCATAAAAACACGTTAATTGGATTTCAGCAAGTTGCTTATCTAAATACAATTTTCTTGTGATTTGTGGCTTTTGATAAGAACCTGTTAAACCAATATGTCACCAAAACTAACTAAATTAGGCTGAGCAATTATTTGAATAATGGATATTATGTAAAATTAAATATTTTTTCTTGTAAATATTACTTTCCAGTCTCAGTTGCATGAAAGATTTTACCTTTTTTACTTTAATACTGGAGAATAATTAAAGACAAAAAACAAAATGAATTTTGCCATTTGATGTTGATTTATAAGTGTAACAATGTTAGAAGCTTTATAATTTCTGCTGTCAAAAAAATATAAAAAAATGTAGAATCATACAATTTGTTCTTGCTTTTTTTTTTATAAAATAAAATGAATTACAGAATTCCTTTTATCTACTGTGATGTACCCAATATGTCACCCACTAATACAAAAACAAAACAAACACTACTTTTATATATATATATATATATATATATATATATATACTTTAATATGTATGTGTGCATTATATAAAAGTATTACTTATTATCATTGTAGTTTCAGACTTGAAGAATTGTAAAATATGCAGTTCACAAATTTAATTCATTCCTGAAGGCTGTTTGTGACCTGAAATGTTTGTAAATCAAAATTATTTTCCTCATAGAAATCAAGGTAAAAAGGGATTAATCTGATGATTGCATATTTAAACTTTTGCAACAGGACTCTGTACACAGGTTCATATGCAAAACCAATGGCAATCATTAAATCTAAAAAAAAATAAACAGATAAAATATATCTGAAAACTTATCTGTCTTGGGTAAGATGATAAACTACATCTGGCAGCCTGATTGGGAGGTTTTCAGGAGCATGGAACCACCTCTTAATTGCTGTTGTTTCAAGGTCCACCCTGACCCTGGGTTGGTAGCACCTGTTAGGGTTACAGCTATGGGCAAATAGTGAACCCCCAAGTGGGTCAAAACACTATAAAAGTATAAAAATAGATTTTTATAGTAAAAATACCAGCAATACATTTTTGGAAAAAAAAATAATGTTACCAGCAATACTGGTAAATAAAAATTTGTCTCTCAATAAAAACCCTCTTTATAAAAATACATCAATGAAACCTGATCTATAAACTAATTTGTTACAAAGAATATATATTCTATTCATATGAATCTATTGTAAAAATCTTGTTGGCATTAAATAATCCATTGAGGTTGATATGCTGTAAAAACAAAATAAACCAAACAAAACCAAACTTAATTTTACTGTATTTGTATGTAGGAGAGTTGATAGTGTAAGTAGGTGTTGAAGGGGAGATGTTAGTGTTGTGAAAGGGAATCCCTTTTCATAAAAACATCAACTGTTTTTCTGGAGTTTATTCTCTTTCACTTTTCTGTCATTAAACTCTGTTTGAAACTCACTGAGTCTGTCTCACTAAAAATTTAATGCTACACCACAACTGACACTCTCCTGTCGATACTGTCAACTTGTCACCCAATATTGTCACCAGCTTGTACACTGGAGATACCATTCATCACTCTGTCACCTTTGTTCAGAAAAATATTTTGTGTGCACCTGATTTGTTCTTGATAAGAGGTATTCTTGACCAAATGTTCCACTTTTTATATATATATATATATATATATATATATATATATAAACATACAAATGTAGGTACATCAATAAGTCCACAGCCTAATGATGAAAAAAAGAAAACATTTTGAATGACAAATATTTATTCTCTAATGAAAGTGCATTGATAAGGAAGGAAATCGGTTAAATGATGTGTATTAAGATCAAACATTATATATTGAACATTTCAGATCAAAATACAGCTAATGACTGTATCTGGTTATAAACCTATTAATTCACCTTCATATATTTTTATTTAAAAGTATGTATTATGTACTATTTTTTTAAAACTCTATAATGAATACCTTGCTGCTCCTTGCTTTCCAACTTTTCTGTAGTTCTGGTTTTTAAAAAAGTTGAACTTTTCAATTTCTTGATTTATCATCCTATTAGTTTTCTACATCTTTTTGGCAAAGTACTAGAAGTTCTAATCAACTCCAAATTGGTTAAGCATCTCATTTTGCATGTCTGCCTTTCAGAAAAACAATATGGCTTTTATTTCTCATGATCAACTGCCAATGTGTTAACAGTAATTACCGAAAGAGTCTCTCAAGAATGGTGGAAGCTAAGGCTCTGCTTTTAGATATCTTGAAGGCATTTGACAGGGTTTAGCGTGCTGGTCGTCTTCACAAGTTCAAGAGTTATAGTGTTTTCAGATTAATTTTTGATTTGATCAAAACTCACTTAACAATCCATGTAATGAAAATAATGTTGAAGGGCCACTCTTCTATATCCTTTCATATTAATGTGGGTGCCCATCAGGGCTCTAGCCTTGGACTTACTTTGTTTCTTGTCTTCATTAACAAACCCTTTCTGATGTCATCAGTTCCCAATGCAGTATTTATGCTGATGACATAACTACTTATTCCTGTCTTAATATTAGGTTCAATATGTCTGATAAGGTAAAACTGGTAGATGATCTTGAAAATGACCTTCAGTCAAGCAAGAAATGACGTGCAAATTTTTAATGCCTCTAGAGCAAAACAAAACTACTGTCTTTAAGTCATCTTAGAGAACCATTTTTGCATTTTGCAACAACATGGCTGATACTAACCTCCACAAGAGCAACTCATTGCATCTTTTCAGTCTCACATTTACCACTGACATGAAGTGGAATGATTATATTGAATCAATTGCAAGATCTGCTGCTAGAAAAATTAGTTCAGTGTGTCATGGCTGTGCCTTTTCTATAAATATTTTCATGGCAATTGTTATAAGCTTTCCTCTTTAGTACCACAACCACATGATTTTTAGCATAGTTCTAGATTTGCAACTAGGTTTCAACAGTTAACGGTTGAAATAGCTATAGATCTATCTAAGTTTTATTCTAATTGTTTTTTCTTTTGCACTTCTCATCTGTGGAATTCTCTTCCAGCTTCTTGCTTCCCTGTGACCTAAGATCTTAAAAAAAATTTAAATGCATCATTAATTGCCTTCTTCTGTCTTCCCGACTCCTGTTTTTTTTTTTTTTTTTTTTTATTGTTTTTTTTCCTCACTAATATCTTCTCATTTTCTTTCATTTTCAGTAATCCTTTCTGTCTTAGGGATATTATTGACTTGCTTGGGGTGAAATGATTAAAAAAAAAAGAAAAAAAAAACTTGTACAAATATTGTATGTACTTTGTTATTGTAAAATACAAAGATTTTTGTTTTTCTGTTATGTATGAGAAGGTGGACGGTTACTGAAATATTATTCTTGGCTACTCAAATTCAGTATTCTGATGATCAAAATAACCTTTCTTTTTTTTTTTTTTTTTTTTTTTTTTTTGGAAGTGAATTTGCACTCCCTTGTAAAGAGTTTTTAAAAATTTTTTGTTTATTTATTTTGTAATCATTTTTTAAAATGATTGTTGAATAGTTTTTCTTTCTCTCTTTCCTTTTCCCTTTTCTTTCTCTCTTTCCTTTTCCTCTTGTAGAATGTTCCTATTTTTAAACACATACTTATGGAAAGTTTATGGCATGCTTGTGATATGTTCCATTTTATTTGTATATTTTCAAAGTGTTTATCTGAAATGGTTCAATCAAATCAGCAGTCAAAACTTTGCTTATGAACGATCATTGGTAATTATGGGAATGGGAAACCAACTACTTTTATCACCAAATAAACACAAATCAGGCATTGATGGCAAATAAAAAAATAATGGAACACTTTCAGGGGTTCTTTGTTAAATTTATGTACAGGAATGTCCTCATAAAAAGTATAGTTATCTGTGCCCTGTTTCTCTCTCTCTCTCTCATATATATATATATATATATATATATATATATATACACACACACTTTTTTTTTCTTTTTTATTGCCTTAATCAGCAGTAATTTTTACTGGAAAGTAATTCTAAAATCTTTGATATTGGAGACAGCTTTTTTGTTTTCTGCTGGTAGCCATCTTAGATGTATTTATTTTGTTTTAAGAAAAATAAATAAAAACTTTGTCTCTACTTCTAAAGTTGCTCTCTGCAGATTATAAATGCTTTTATATATATATATATATATATGAGTACACACTTTGCATTTATGAAAATACTAAAGTACCTATTTATACTGGGTCTGATGTCAAGGCTTGTATTGAAGCTAGTTAAAATGACAATAGAACAATTCTTTTATAAAGAGCTGGTACAAATCTTTCAAGTTCTCCTGAAAACTAGACTCACATAACTTCTCTTATCAATATGGAAGAAAGGAAATGGATAACTAAGAAATGTTTATTTTACAACATTTTGACACTGATTTTGTACCGTAACTGTACCATAGGAATTAGTAGCATAAAACAAAAATAGATTTAATTTTTTCTGGTAAGTTTTCAATGAAGAAATGTAATGAAAAATAGAAATTTTGTTCTTTGTAATTACTTTTTCAAAGAACAGGAATACTTTTTTGTATGGAAATTAAAAGAAATAAGAGTCTTATACTGAATGGTTACAAATGATAACTGTTACTTAAAAGATTTCTACATAACAGAAATGTAACAATGTTAAAGCTTCCCAATATTTCAATAAATATACATGCTAAATTTCTGTAAATGAAAAATTGATTGTGAAAATCAGACAAACTCTTCCTAATATATATATATATATATATATATATATATATATATATATATCCACACACTCACTCCAACATTTTTAATGTATTAAATTAGTTTTGTGTAGACATCTGTTTATCTCACAAGCTAAAGTCAGCACCCTGTTTGGTCTAAATCCAGTCATTTGGGGGTGAAAATGGAATGACCTCTCCAGGGTGCAGGTCTGGTCGATGTTATATGGAATCTGTATGCTGCCCAGATTACATGTCCCCCACCACTTGGTCGTACCAAGAAGAACCATAGGAATACAGGGGACTCGCTTGGTTGCAGAAGTTGCCAGAAGGAGGTCAGGCAAACACTCTTGATTTTCTGTCTGAATTTATTTTCATTGCCTTTTCTGTGTTTGGGTGTGACCATAAAGCAATGGAAATTTTCAATCAGCTGCATCTACCTGAAGCAGCTGCTTATGATGCTTCAGTGATCTCCTTTCGTTTCTTCACTGGCTTGGAGTTGGACGTAATTGTCAGAAGTTATTCGAGATGCATGCCATCAAAGCATTTCATAGACACTAGGAGCTTGTTCCTACTACATAGTTCCCGGTTACGACAACCTTTCGAACATTGTACTAAAATATTACATGTTTTAGAAATCCCCCCAACAATTTTTTTGTTTTGTTTTAAATGTTAGGTATCAAAAACACGAGAAAACATGACAAATTATGAAATAGGCATACATAAACAAATGCACATAAATATCAAAATGTTAGGTCTTCATGGAAAAAAGGCAGAAGAAAGAAAAATAAAAATTTTGGATTTACCATATTTAATGGCATATATGACACATGGGTGTATAAGATGTACCCCAATTTCAGCAGAGAAAATAAAGAAAAATTAGTAATTACTAAAATTATTAGTAAATAGTACAGCCTATGCTATATTTATGAGGTATTATTATGATTAAAACTCTGATACTCATTTTCAATACTACTGATTTCTGGTGTGTACACATTTTGTTTTGGGTTCTGCCCAGAGACCTAAGGTTAGAAATGGCATCATGACATTTTCCACTGACAAAAAGAAATATTTTGCATAGATAAAGCTCTTCGTAAGATGTGGGCTGTACTTGTGAGAACAATTTTTTGTATTTCTTTAAGGCATGGGATTCCAGGAATCCCTTCAATTAGTCTACTAGAATCTTTTCCAACCAATCCGAGGGCTTCAACTACAACAGGGATTGTTGATTTTCCCATGTGCCACATTTTTATTATTATTATAATTATTATTCATTATTATTTTAACTTTTTCTCCTGCTTTTTCTGTAATAGTATTTATTTTTGTACAAATATCCTGAAGATCATTTGTCTTATTTTTACTTTCTGTTTTTGCTTACAAACAGTTCTATTTATCAACTTTGCATTTTCTATTTTTCTTCATTTTTTTTTTATCAATATTTTAAATATTAGTGCTGTCAAAAAGGTGGTATAAATTATTTTTATTATAACCTTTCAACATATATAATGTATGTATATAAACATTACATTTTTTAGAAGCTCCCAAAAAATCAACTTTGTTTTTTTTAGTTGTTAGGTAAACCAAAACACTAGAAAACAAGACAAATTATGAATGTGGCATAAACAAACAAAAATATCAAAATGTTAAGTCTTTATGGAAAAAGGCAGAAGAAAGAAATATAAAAATATAATTTTGGATTTAAGCCTAAAATACTCAGATTATGAAGTCCTTATTTATAATATATAATAAAAATAATTTATACATAAGTGAATGTAATGGATTTGATTGCTCTCCAATTCCTCAATCTGAGGATTGCAAATTATATTAAATGTAAGAAGATACAAATAAATGTTTAGTAAAATTTTTGAATAAATTTTGCATGAAATCTTGAAAAGATACCAACTGATGAGATTAAGAAATTTTAGATAATTTTATTTTTAATGAATTTTGTTAGAGATTAAATTTTTCTCTCTCATTAATGCATTGTTACTATATGAATTTGGTATTAACCAATGTCAGAAAATATTAATATACTATTAAGACTTTATATATGTAATATTTACTTCCATTTCCATTTAGCTGTAAATTCACTTCTCAGTCCATCTGTCTACTTCTAGCTGTAGACTTGATTTATCTCTTTCTCTTCTTGTAGATTTTATGATTGAACAATTTATGTCCTTTACATATTTCTGTTTGAAATATTCTGGAAATGGCAATTTCCATTACAACCAACCAAAGCTGATTTCAGACCTTTTTATTCTCCTTATCTCTCTTTCTATATGTATACACCTCACTATTTTCTCTCTCTCTGTGTCTTTCTATTTTCTCTCTCTCTGTGTCTTTCTATTTTCTCTCTCTCTGTGTCTTTCTATTTTCTCTCTCTCTGTGTCTTTCTATTTTCTCTCTCTCTGTGTCTTTCTATTTTCTCTCTCTCTCCGTCTTTCTATTTTCCCTCTCCGTCTCTCTCTCTCTATCTATCTATATATATATATTTTTTTTTTTTTTGTTTATACCTTATTTTAATAGGTACAGTTTATTTAAGTAAATGCTGTTTTTTAATTAAACAGTATATTAATTACATTTACTGGCCTGAATGTTACAGAAATTTTGTAGAAAATATGCATTCTCTAACTGGAATTGAACCTGTCCTACATAGAACCATCATTTGATCTAATGTGCTATACCACTTGTCTAGATAATTTTATGAGCAGATATGATCGATCAAGAAATATTATCAGAGATTGTATGTTTAAAAACATTAATTTGGACATTGCTAACCAGACACTTCTCTATAGCTAAGTAGTAGAGCAAATCAGATAAAATGATGGTTCCATATAGAATGCATATTTTCTACAAAATCTTCTTGAATATTCAAGTTGGTAAATGTAATTAATACTGTTTAATTAAAAGCAGAGCATTTACTTAAATAAATTGTATCTATTCAAATAATGTATAAACAGAAATATATTAATTGTTGGATTAATCCATTTCATTGTGTGTGTGTATATATATATATATATATATATATATATATATATATATATAGTTTATGAAAAACTAGATAATCCGTATGGGTAAACATAAGGAGGATAAAATCCAGAGAAAATTCAGAAAATGTAAATTCAGAGCAAATAATTAACTTAACTAAAATTTAAGTAAAAAGAGATTACCTATCTAGAAACAGTCACAAGTTAAATTCATGAACAAAATTCAAACGGATAGAGATGTCAACTTAATAATCAATAATAAATTTTTTTTAAAGAGATTAAAAAAAAGATTACTAGAAGTAAACTTATATTTTAAAATAAAATTTTATTCTTTTAATGTACTTTCTATGAATAATTTTCTAATCAACTATTTCATAGAAAATTCTCAAAATTTAAAAAAAAAATTAAATCACTAACAAACATCAAATTAAATTATTTGTAGACAGTCTAGAGACATTCAAATTTATATCAAACATTATAATCTTTATGAACCCCCAAAATAACACTTTCAAAGTAAAGCAAAATAACAGCGTCTGTTTCTAGCCTTTTTTTTACAAAGAAAATTAGTGACTCTTCTCTCTTAACTTCCTTCCCTCTTTTTCTCTCTATGGGTTTTTTCTTCTCTGCTCCTTCGATATCAATATCTAACTTCCGTTAAGTTATCCGTTTAAATGTGTCAATATCTGCTAACTCACTCATGTCTTCTCTCTTCCCCACCCCTCACTTCCTCACTTTGTTAATTTACATATGTTTAATATGGCCCGTCAAAAATGTGTAAATTTTCTTTTCATTTTTTGTTTGGAAGTAAAGTCTGATGATCCACAGTCCCTTTTAAAAGGGCTGTGGTGAAATAATTTATTACATGGAACCTTAAAGTGGTCTGTTTTTATTTAAATTTTATTTAAAATATATATAATATGCACATTTCACTGAATACAACAGACAAGGTACATTGATTTAGTTTTTTATACAATTTCTCATATGATCTAATAATTTTTTTCTTTGCAGATGATAAATTATATATATAAAAACTGTCTTTTTTTCCAAGCACTTTTGGCTATATATTTAGCCATTTTCAAGGATGAAATATTTTAACTGTTAAATAAAAAATAGTTTGTTGCATGTATGTATTTATATAATGTTTTCATTTTTCAAAACATAGTCAAGATATTGCATCCATGTTCATAGTTGATATTATTGAGTGTTGTTTTTTTTTTGTTTTTATTAATAAGGCTTCCATTATTTTTAGCCTTTTTTTTGCATGTAGATGATGCTATTATATTAGTATTGTCAACAAGAATGTTACAAATAGGGTCTGGTAGGTCTCCATGAATATTTAAATGAGATCTAATTGAGCTATGGTCAGAAAGATGTAGAGTGAGTCTGCGTGTCAAACATGTGATTGATCAGGAATACATTCCCTTAATGGACATTTAAATTTGTAAATTTATAGTACATTTTAGTTTGCTCCATTGCTAGCCATATGAGAGAGATAGATGTCATGGCAGTTTCATCTACGATATCAGTGCAGTCAATGTTTTTGTCATCTTTGATGTTGTCATTGTTGTCCACAAGGTCAGTTTGTCTTTCTTCAAACACATCTATCTGATGCAACATTTTTTTTTTTTTTTTTTAATGACTTTTCCATGATAAATTCATGGATGTTCTGCCAGGCTTCCAATATCCATGAACCATTAGAATTTGTGTTTATAATTTTTTCTCCTACTATGAGCTTATTTTTTGCTGCAAGCTTGTAGTATTTTCGTGGAAACGTCTGTGCATTTGCTTTAAATGTTAATTTTGTTTTTGAAACAAAATAAACTCTAGGAATTTTTATTTTAGTACATACAAACTGGATAAAAAGTTTTAAAAAACTTTTAGATTTAGATACTATAACTTTGGAAAATCATTGCATATTAGATGTGAGTTTTTTCCCATAATTTTGTTGCCAAATACACTAGCTTAAAAGGTGCCCCATTGGGCGGTATTTAAGCTAGACCCTGTGAAGGGCTCTTGATTGAACCTTCATCACAATAGCTAGGGAGGAATAGATATGATAGACAACAATAAACTACAGAAGGAATCAAAATTGATTGCTGCATTAATATTTAAGCTTAAGTTGAACAATAATTCTTTTACCACTTAATTTAAAAACAGTTTGATGTACTTTTTGTAAAAACAATTATTTTTATTCCATAGGTGACTTTCACTGGATTTTGCAATTTTGATTATTTCTAAATTTATTTCAAAGTTATAAAAACTTTGTTGCAAAAAATAACATAAAAAAAAAAAAATAACCAAAACCAATCACATTAATAAAAACTTAAGAATCCAAAATTTCAGGATTGTAGGTCCCGGATCTGGCCCAGAATATTTTTAATTTGCTCACAGTTGGCCTGAATCCAAAATGGTATATGTTGGACTATGGCCTCTATGAGTAAAGTTGAAAACGTGTGACACACTGACATTCGCATTTATTATATAGATGAAAATAAGTCTTTATTTTCACCAATTTCCTTATTATAACTGATATTACTGTTCCACTGGAAAGATAAATTTTGAGACTGGCTGCTGAGAAGTCATATCAACACAAAGACAACACTAGCTGTGGTAAACTTAGCAATTGTTATAATCAAACTCCCCACTTGATCCATTTTGCTCTCAGAGATTCCCTAGTGGACTGGAAGTGAAATCATCATAATCATAACCAACAGTATTGATGTTGTTATAAACATCACCCCCACCTTCCTAAGATAATTTATTTTCTTTATTATTTCTAACTTTTCCAAATTACAAAATAAATAATTACAAATGAAAGTTTTTGGTTACAATTCAAGGGGGATAACTAACTCTTTCTTTCGCAAAGGTTTATTTTCAAAACTTTTAAAATGGAATATGTTCCCTATTTCTTCAAAAATCCCCTTTATTAGTTGTCACAATATACAACCTGTTGTCAATGTCTGCTGATTTGATTGTGCCTTCAGTGTTCCAATATTTTTCTTTATTTACTTTTATTCTAACTCTATTTCTGTTTTTTTAGAGTAAATTTCTGGCACCATGGTATATCTTTTTCATTCTGATTTTTGTCACTTTGTTTCTCTTTCTCTGATTCATGTAAAATTAGGCCATCTTTTTAAATCTAAAGGTAATCTAGTTCTTATTTTCCGTAGGATTGGCCACTGAAGGTGAATTAACACAAAGACGACATGAGACGTGGTAAACTTAACTGTTTTATTCAAACTCCTTCTTGACCTGTTTTGCTCTGAGCATTCCTTAGTGGGACAGGAAGTGCTTACAATCATCATAATTAAAATTATTGCTGTTGTTATAAACAATTACTATAACTTTTATTATCAAATATGTTTTTGTACATCTGTGAAGCTAAGTATTTCTTTCAGAATTACTAATAAACTAATGGATACACTGAACTTAATCTGGCAAAAGATCAAAATCAGTTTATGGTATTTGGTGTTAATGGAGATATTTTTGTGATTTTGACTGTAGAATGTAAATTCTTCTTCTGATGACTTTATTTGTTAGAATAAACTAAAAACCTTGGTGGAGGACCGATATTTTTTTCATAACCTTAAAAAAAATTGCTGATGCAAAAGTAAGTGATACACAATATAGTCAGTGAAATGTCAAGACATATACACACACACACACACACACACACACACACACTTAGGATATTACATCAAAAACCTGTCAAAATCACTACACAATTGTAATTGTGTTTTGATGTATATCAACACATCAGGCAATTGTAAATTACTGGGGAGTGAATGATTTATTCAAATTTAAAAGCAAAATATAGCCTCTTTTTATGAAAAAAAGATAAGAGTTGAGGGCTAATTTATATTCACCCCAATTCCAACCACTCTCCATCTGTAATCCAACATATTCCTTCGTCTATAGAATGTAGGATTAGCAACTACCTCCTGAACAAAGATGTGTTTGATAAATATAGTGGTGTGTACAATAAAGTTCTAAAGAATAGTGGTTATAAGTATGCTGAAATCAAATTTAGAAAATATGATGATAGTGGTTCAAAGAAAAGGAATAGAAAGATCATTTGGTACATGCCCCATTTATTAAGTTAGGCCATAAGTTCCTCTAACTGATTGATAAACATTTTCCTAAAAGTAATCATCTTAGTAAAATATTTGACAGAGACGCATTAAAACTAAGTTATAGCTGCACCAATAATCTTGAGAAGATCATAAAGTTACACAATAAAACTTTAAAGTAATTTAATACTGGCCAATGTAATTGCAAGAATCCTGACCAATGTCCATTGCGAAACAAATGTTTAACTAAATCTCTTGTTTATCTTTGTCCTATCTCTACAATAGAAAATCTAAGTTCTATATTGGTAGTACTAAGAATTCTTTCAAGACTAGGTGGTATCAACATATATTGTCCTTTACCAATATTATTATAGAAATAATACATCACTTTCTAAATATTTTTGGAGTTTGAAAGAGAATGATAAAACTCCGAAGGTAAAATGGAAAATTTTTAAAATGGCAAGGACATGTAAATCCTTATGAACCCTGTTTTCTGTGTTTATATGAAAAATTGCAAATTATCAGGTTCTTTGATAAGAATGCTTCCTGAAAAATTGGTCTAATTTGCACCTTGGTTCATCATGCTTTGATGATCTGTTCTCCTTGTTTGTTAGAGAACTTGCTAGTATCCAAAAGATTTTTGAAAACAATGGATATCCTACCAATACCATCAAATATGTTATAGACTGTAAAATCAGATGCTTTAAAGAACCAGTCTTCACTTGGCAGGAAGTGTCAGCTGCTATGTGACAGAATTTCAGCTTGTATTGCTTCATGCTACAATGCTGTTGTATACTGTTTTCCAAACAAAATCTGTATTCCTTCAGTAAGGATTGTTTGTTCTATTTTCAGAAAAGTTTAGTTGTATACAAGTTCAAATGCCGATATGAATCAGTGTACAGAGGATGAACCAATCAGAAGTTGGAGACGCAGATTATATGACACGTATCTGCGTATTTGTTTTCAGGTAGTCAAAGCTGTATTTTAAGAACCACTCAAGCAGTTCATGACTTGTCGATTGGGCAGCATTTGCTGGATAATCCTGATTGTTCTGCTGGGTATGAAGACACATTTTTTCCATTCTACATAGTGCTTACTCAATTTACTGTCTCGGAGTCCTTGAGGCTGTGTATATCAAATCCAGTTGAATCCATTGCATTCACTTATGTGAGGCCCCTTAGGAAAAGTATGAATCCTCTTCTTCTCCCCCAGCTATTGGTAAATAGCAGGACAGACTGGGTTCTATAGCTTTGGATGGCAACTGGTCAAGGAGAAGGAAAGCTCTGAATTCAAAACCTGCAGAGGGTCACTTGAGGACCTTGTGGCACACGGTGTACCAGGTCTCTGTATTCGGCTTTCAAAAAATGTTTGGTTCTGCACAAAACTTTTACTGCTATAATCAAATCATATGTGCAGATTGTCTGGCTGTCATTTCTGAGGAACTGAGTTGCCTGACCCTCATACGTTGTAAAAGTGTCCTCAGTAGGCGTGGGTCAACAGCCCACATTGATCAATGATAGAAGAGTCCACGAGATATATATATATATATATTGTTTTTTCAAGAATTTTGCCCCAAGCTAGGCAGGAGTGCCACTAGCACACAAGGGGTTACAAGAATAAGAGTAAAGAGGAGTGTTTGAGGAAAGAATAAAGAAAAGGATGGGGATCAAGATCAAGGCATCAGAAGTTGTCGATTGACATTACATTTGAATATTTGAAGATTATAGCTATCAGGGAAGCAAGTAAGAGGAAGGGAGTTCCACTGTCAGGGAGTGCGAGAGAAGAAGCTGTTGGAGTAGAAGAGGCAGTTTCCTTTAACTGTTTCAACAGTGAAAATTTGGGACTGAGATGCCAGCTTGGCAGCATGCTTAAATTCATTCAGTTGGGTCACCAGGGAAAAAAGCTTGTTAGAGCAGTTGCCATGAAAATATTTGTAGAAAAGATAGATAGAAGGAAGCCACATCACGTCTGTAAGAAAGTGATTGTAGTCAAGATGCCAGATCAGGACCTATCACATTACATATCTGTGTTTGGATTTTGTCGAGAACTTTGAGATTAACAGCGAGGACACAAGACCATATATGGCATATATATGCAAGGGTGAATGGTAGATTTGTAGATTTGAAGGATGGGCTAAGACAAGAAAAACCTTCTGGCATGACACAGAGAACCAACTTTCCTTGAAGCTATTGATTCATTGTATTTGTTCCATCTCAGGTTAGTGGAAAACATAGGACCAAGAAGACACAAAAAGAGACTCTCATGGAAGTGAGCATCAGCCATGCTGATAGGAGGAAGGGAAGTTACTCTATAGTGGGTAAATGAGAGCAGTTTTGTTTTGGGGTTATTAAAGTCAACCACAGATTGGAGGTCCTTTTCAAGATCAATGACCAGGTTAACTTTGTCAGCAATGTTGGATTTACCATTGAGGCAGGAGTAAATGGTAGTGTCGTCTGCATAGATACCTACTTGAGAACTGATGACATCAGGAAGATAATTGATGAAAATCAGAAACAGTTTAGGACTCAGGTTAGAGCCTTGGGGGACACCAGCGTTTGTATGAAAGAAACTGGAGAACATGTTTAGGACAATCTTCATTTCACGGTTTGACAGGAATGATTGGATTAAATCAAATAATAGTCCTATAATACCACATCCCTGAAGCTTATGAAGAAGGTCAGCATGCCAAACCCTATCAAATGCCTTAGAGATACCTAGAGCCACAGCTCAAGCTCTGTCGTTATTATCAAGAGCTTGAAAGTTTATTTGTATGAAACATAAATTCAAATGTTTAAGGTAAGCCTTGCTAAACAATTTTCCCTTCTCTTACTCCTTTCTGATGATTGAACATCTTTTATATTAATCTTGTTTTTACAATGAATTTAACATTTACAGTGTGTTGTATTTTATATAAAATATTTATTTACCAAGTTCTTTTTTTAACTAAAATCTAATCCACAAATTTCAACCAAAATAACAGCATTTTTTTATTACTTTAAATATTTTTGATACAAACCTCATAGAAATGAACAAAACTAATATTTAAAGCAATTGTTTGTTTTCAATCTTTTATTTCAATAAATATTATTGAATTTAAAATAGGTTGTTTTCACATTTCTATCCTCTATGAATTACCAAATGATAAGATTTTTGCTTGAGGGCATATCTGCTCTTTATTTATTCTTGTTCTTCGATTATTTCTAAAGGCATTTAATGCAGAAAAAACTGCTTCCAGCTGTTTTAATCAAATTAGCTCTTAGGCAAAATTATTTTCATATTTCAAAAATGGCTTCCATATAATTTGCTCTTTGTGCGTGCACACACACACATACACGGAGAAAAAAAAATCCTTGGCCCTATCCACTTCCTAAAATCTGACCAAACATTTTTTCTAATGCCATTCTTTGGCTAAGAACTTTTATCATTAGATATAGAGAGGCTGTAGGCTATTCCACTTGTGAGGCCCCTCTAAATACCCCATTCTCATGAGTAGAGGTAAATGGAAGAGTATTAAATTAAACAATTTGAATAAAACCAAGTATGATGACAGGTGTTTAAAATTACTGAAGGGTTATTTTTAAACACCTGTCATCATTATGACAGCATGTGTAATAAAGGCTTAATGACTATTTCATAAATATTATACACCTTGGCTGTAGGCCCTAGGCTTTAGCTTACTAAGCCTATAGGTAAATCTGGTACTGACCATGTTGTTATGTGCAATTATTACATGCAATTTCTTTCTTTTTCCTCCTTTATCTTTTATTTGTTCATTTGTCTGGTTTACTTTCTACTTTATACAAACAGAATGAAGAAATATTTGATTTTTCTTTTTTTTCTTTTTTGTAAGCAAAGGCTCTCAGTAATTAAATATGTTAATTTTATTATGAGTAGATGTAATACTAATGTTATCAAAAGCATACATGGAAATATAAAGAGCCTTTTGTCAAATTACTTTCTTCATTGATTTTATTTCCTCTTGTCACTATTCATACATCCATACTTAGATTGGGAATAAGCCAAAAGATATCACATGTCTTGATTCGTGTTTGTAATATTGAGCAAGTTTTTATCACATTTTTCACCGAGACATTTTTTTGAAAAGAACAATTTCTTTTTCTGTCTTTTGTAATATTTAATTTTTTCATAAAGGTCAATAGATTCTCAAAATAAGAAAAGTGAATTTTTATGTTTATAGAAATTTTCTCAGTGGTTTATAAATTGAATCTGTTCTTATTTTGTATATCATCTTTTCATTGCCTGAATTGTCTTGATTAACATGTTTAAAAAAATATTAAGTTTCCTTTCAATTTCATGATTGTTGTATTGTGTTGTTCTACAACATGCAATCAGTTGTCAACTTCTTACCTGTTTCTTACTTTACAAAACACTTTATAACTCTTTCACTTAACCAATGCAAATAGGTACAATCCTATTTACCAATCCACTAAAATGATAATAAGTAGTACAAAAACAAACCTATTAAAATGTGGATCATAAGTTTTGTAGATTTTGTGGACTTTAATTTCATTGTGGTTTAATTTAATTTAATTTTTTTTTAATTGTACTTACATGTGTTTTTTTTTAAATTTAAAACTTATTAATGGAAATATTTTAAATTTTATATTTTAGGTTTGTGATATGTCAGATTAAATTAATTTTAGAAAATGAAAACTGATTTGCAATGAGAGCAAAATACTGTGCTCCAGTAGCTAAATTACAAAATTTGTCATGTTAAAAATGGATATAGCAAGGAAAAATTACCCTTCAGAACCATTTTAAAATTTGAATAATACTTGTTCATATTTAGCAGAAACTAATACTGAATACCAGGCACCACCATGTTTTGCTTGAAAATTATTTTTGGATTGTGACAAAAATGACCCCCGGATGTACATTTTGAGACTCAGGATATTGAATAATTAGATTAGTATTTTTGGAATAAGATGCCCTCTGCCCCCACCTTTTATTCATATATATATATATATATATATATATATATATATATAATGAGAGAGAGAGAGGGCAAATAATTTCCTGGGTAAAAAGGATTGGACAATTCCCCTACCCCTTATTTTATCAAAAGAACCAAGTGGGAGAGCTATGATTCATAGCTAGAGACTGGTCTCCTTGTTTGAATGGAACCTGATACATTGCAGGCTGATTTAAGAACATGACTGATGATAATAATTAGAGGCAAGAGTAAAAAAAAAAAAAAAAAAATTCACATTTTAGAAAGTTCATGATAAAGCCAAATAAAATCATCATTATGGTTTAAAATCGGGGCATTTATTTCATGAATGTAAGAAAATATTATAATTGAAGATGTACTTATAGAGGAATTAAATACATCTGTCAGGTAAACAGAAAGGATTGAAATTTTATTGTTGTATTTGGAGGGAATTATCACAAACATACTGACTATATCAGCAAAATGAAGTGCATTTTTAGGTAAATGTTTCCAATTATCTATTCATCTGTTCAACAGTTTTAATTTTACTGCTTGTGAAAAAAAGGCAAATAAAAATGTTCTTTTACTAGCTAAAGAAAAATCTACAATAAATAAGATTCATGATTGGTAACCTGATTTTAAACTGATTCCTTTGTAATTGACAAGCTAGTCTGTTTAATGAAGCAAATCCTAATTAAATTTGATCCAAATAACCCGAGATGAAACAAATAAAATGCAAAAAATTAAGAAATAACTCTTCTATAAACTTTTATCAATGAAAAATTTTTGTCATTACTCTAGTTTATTTTTGTTTTTTTCTCTGTCATATATATTTACAGTACTTATTTACACATATTTATATATACATATAGGTGTGTGGCTGAGTGGTTAGAATGTTCGCTTTCTGACCATAAGACCCAGGTTTTGAATCTCACCACGATCAATTTGTCAGAAACAAGACTTCCTGATCTTATTGGACTGCATCAAGGTCGATCTCAGCATGTCGCACCTTTGGAAAGAAAACGATACCATGAGTTGACCCAAGCTTTGTGAGTGAAATTGGGTAGATGTAGGTCTTGTGGGCTGTCGGTAGATGTCCTAGCATGAAGCCACAAGTCATCATGGCTGAGGGCTTGAGCATGCTGGCCTTGTTCAATTTGTTAATCGCACTAGATAATATGCTCTCTCCCAGAAACTGTAACTAAAGTCTGCTCAGCATAGTTGCAGTATAAACCACAGGTGGGCTCTGTGGGTGTTGAGCAAACACAAAAATTTGCCTGGGCAAGTGTCTGCAATAGGGATTGGTTATCTGCCCTAATAGATGGGTATCCTCAAATATGAGTGGCCAGCTGTTATTTATATAGACATGGATTTGTCTGTTTAGTATATGTAGGCAAACCATTTCATATTTCTAATTTGTTATATGTATTTATTTTACCCAAAGGAAAGGTGTTTATATATATATATATATATATATATATAAAAAGACGTTAATATTTTGTTCAAGTACTTTCAATTTTCCAGTCATTATCAAGAACTGGTGTGGTGTCTGTTTGGTAGTTTTAACTCCTTTGTCTTGGCATCTTGGTATTCATTAGGATGCTGGACATTTGAAATGGTCTCATGTAACATCATGTGTAATTGATATTGATGAACCCAGCTCCTCACCAAAGTATCAAGACAAACTTACAGGGAACAAAAAAACAAAACAAAACAAAAACAATAAAGACATTATTATTATTATTAAGAAAAGTGACAAATCCAACACTTTTGTTATCCTAAACATGACTGACAACAAAAAATTTGACTCCATTCTGAGTGACAAAAATAAATTCAAAAAGCTAAACATCACCAGCCTCCTCAAGACAAAAATTAATAAACTGATCATGGTTAACAATGCGGAGATCAGACCCCTCAAACTCCATAAAATTGTGGGTGGGTATTTATATGTGAATGTAAAAAACTCATGAACCTAACAATCTGCTACATCCAATAATCTCACAAATCCCAACTCCTGTATGCCAATTAACAAAAACCCTAAATCAACTGATAGATCCATATTTACTCAGTAAATATAGTATTCACTTTACTAGCACATTATATACTACAGTCCAACGAACCAAATAACAGCATCCTAGCCTCTCTAGATATAGAAAACTTAATTACTAATGTCTCAGTCATCAAGAAACTATAGACATTCCTACAGAATGTATACAATCACACGTCATATCCACTTCCTAAAATTAAACCAGCTATTCTGTGAAAACTTCTGTCCTGCACAACAAGTACCATTTTACAACCCACTATGGCAACATTTATGCACAAACTGATAGTTTAGTGATGGCTTTGGCTCTTGGTCTAACTTTGTCTAGTTTCCACATGTGTGGAAAACATTCTTCAATAATTCCACCAAGCTCCCTATATGCACACATTCTATTGACAATATATTAATATTGACAAATAGCTTAGAAGAAATAAAAAACTGAAATAAATCTTTGAGAATAAGTCTGTCCTACACTTTATTTGCGGACTCAATATTAACAATAAAATTGCTTTCCTTCATATATTAGTCAATGTCAGCAGCCATAATTTTATTTACTACCTCACTTTACAAATAAGCCACTAGCAGAAACTAATGTTTGCTTCACTACAAAAGTGAATGTCCTCACAGATACAAAATGGCTGTTATGAAAAACATGAGTTACCGGGCCAAAGTAATCTCTTCTTCAAACATTATTCTATCAGGAACTTAGCAACATTAAACAAAACCTAATCAACAATAATTTCCCTAACTAGATTGTCAACAAACTAATAAAATTAACCTTAAAGAATTTTCTAAAAAGTGATGTTCTCCTTGACATAAACAAGAATGAACACACCATTAACTTATTCTATCGTAACCAAATGCACCTTAATTATAAACAAGACAAAAAAGTAATTAAAAATACAATTCACCAGTACATATCACTTAATGATCTTAACAAACACCTAATATTTATCATCTAGTATAAAAATGTTTACAACATCTAATTTAATTATCACTAATAACACCAGGCTTCATAAATCAACTGCCCCCACACCCTACATAAAAATTGTATCTCCAATACTAACAATCAAAAAAAATTATTAAATACTTACATTGGACAGACATGCAACACACTCTCTCATGCAAATTGACCTGTGACCTGTCAAAACTTGTACAATACATGCACACATTGATCAACACATCATGAATGACTGAAATGTAATTATTAACATGAGACAAATATTAGTTGACAACACTTAAATACTCTCTAGCATCGGTTTCAAGGACAATCTCAACTCTAGAGCCTATTATTATACAAAATAAACAGCCTACAATAAATATCATTCACCACAAGAGATGATATCTTGAAGTGCATATGATGTAAATAAATAATGTGCACACATACAATTAATTGATAAAATAAATAAATTGCATTCTTTTTATTCTGCTTGTTCCCAATAGCAGTTACACATGATGTTATATTAAACCATTTCAAATGTCCAGCATACCAAGATGAATATAAAGGAATTCTAGTTAACACATACAACAATAAGAAAAAGAAAACATTTAAATAAAGACAACATCATTATATATGCCTTGAAGGATACCCTTTCAGTCAACATTTTTTTCAAAATGGTGGATGTTGGCATTACCTGCTGAGACAATTGGAAGAGAAATTGGAACACAAATTTTAATTGTAAATAATTGATGATTAAAAACAGATATTAAAAGTTTCCAAAAGATTATAAAATAGAAAAATGTTTACTCCTTCAAACAAACACAAGTTTCAAATAAAATAATCCTTTTGTTTACATAGGCTGGGTTGATATAATTTGAGAACTCTAAGGTGGTGAGTAGAATGAGTTCTATGTAAAAACAGAAAAAGAATGTGTCATATTTGGTGGCATTGGGTTGTCCAATAAATGTTGTCCAATGGATAAGTCACGCACAGATTGGGTGGTCTCCAATGAACAACTCTGGCTACTGGATTGTAGATAGGCAGGGATGTGTTGTGCAATGCAGGTTTCAATTTTTGATTGGTCCATCTTATGTAAACTGAAACACACTGGAATTTATATTTGTATATATAATGGAACTATTTTGAAAATAGGACAACTGATCTTTATTAAAGGATAGAAACACAGTTCTAGTCTGAAAGTATGCAACTTAATAGTGTTATAACACAAAGTAATGCAAGCCGAAACCCTATCAGCAAGCAACTAACACTTCCTGCCTAAACATGGCAATTTAAGGTAAACTGGGCATCGACTGATTCTTTAAAATGCCTGACTTTACATTTGACATTAACAGGAAAACCATTTTCCACAAAAATTTGTTGGATCCTTGCAATTTCTCTGTTTAACATGTTTGAGAAACAAATTAAAGCGCGATGGGCCAAAGTAGATACTAGACTAATCTTATAGGCCTTAGGAATGAAAGAGTTCCAACTTGTATACAAACCTGTGAACATAGGCTTACAAAAATACTGGTGACAAAAGCACTATCCTTATGTTCAAAGAGAACATCTAAGAAGGGCAACATACCATTACAGTCAACATCCATAGTGAATTGAAGACACAGATGGAGAGAATTGAGTTTTGCAAAAAGGCTGTGGTGTTGTTGGAAGAATTGAAAATGAAAAAGGTATTGTCACCATAATGCATATAGACATAGGATTTACGGAACTTTTTTAACAAAAGTCCCTCATGAAATCCTATGAAAATATTAGCAAATATGGTACCCAAAGGACTATTCATTGAAACCCCATTTGTCTGGGCGTACATAATGTTGTCAAAACTGAACTCAACACCCTCAGTTGCCAGATGCATGCATTCCAAATGCAAGGTTTCAAGAATGCTAGAGGGATCTAAATGACCTTTATAAAGAGTATCAGAACATATATGTATAGTGTCCTGAACTAATGATCTTGAAAGGCACCATCATTTTATTTTCTGAACTGATTTCTAAATTTTTAATGAAATCTGAAAACTTAAAAGAATCAGAAATATTATGGGTGGAAAAAAGATTGGATACTGACTGGAACAATTCAACCAACCATTTTCTGTACAGATCCTATCGTTGATAAAGTAGGTTTGAGTGGTCTTATGAACTTTTGGTAATTCAGATATTCTTGACTGTTGGGAAACAACAGGTCTAACCCTATTATATACATCTTTAGAAATTAGGTTACTCTTATATACTGAAAGCAACCTTCTCTGAGTTGTTGCTTCCACCATATATATATATATATATATATATATATATATATATATATATATTTTATTACGAACCCTCCTCTCTTTCCTTCCTTTTCTCCAACCTTATCGATAGTGGAGGTAGAGGATGGTTGTAATTTGTGTTATTTTGTTTTTTAACATTTTACACATTTTTTTGTAAAATATTTATTTCCCAAGGGTGGAATGGGGTCATCGACTCCCTCTCTCATCTTCAGGGTCAGAGAAAGTGTAGTTTAAAATGTTTCGACCTATCCCAACTGGAACCTATCCACGTAGATCATGCTGTCAACACTTTGACCAAAAGAAAAGGAAAGGGTACACTCTGGTCAATCATTGATGCCACGAATTCTATCTACCTCTTTGGGTTAACTATCTTTACATTTTCTGCAAGTACTGAGCTCTTTATTTTAGAATGCTTCTAAAATACAAGCAATGGTATATTTTTTATAACAAATTTAGATCAGGGTTCGTAACACCTCCTCACCAAAAAACAAAAAGGAAAAGGCTATGGTTATATCCATTGCATTTTTCTAATCTTAAAATGATTCATCTTTACAATGGCCAATTTTCTCAATTAAATCATCACATTGATACAAAAAGAAATAAGAACAATGTGCAGTAATGCTTCTTGTAAATGTTGTCATATAGAACTTTTCTCCTGTCCTCATACTTTCATTTATATGAATAGAGGCAATACCAATATCAAAATTTATTATTTCATTCGAACATAGAATTCAGTTAAGCATCCAGATTTTTTTTTTCCCAAAAACACATTACAAAATTTTTCCAAAAGAAAATATTACCTTTTAACAAATAGTTTAATTTTTTTTTTTGTATTTCACTGCCCGCTATCGCATCACATTTAATTTCAAATCGACCACTTTATAGTGGGGGATGATGCAATCATCATTCCCTTAGTAGTAGCGCTTCTACAGAATTTCAAAATTCATTATGATCTTATTTTGATATCTGACACACGGATTTAACTTACGATCACCCTCCTCCATCCACCAGGCCATGCTTATTTTCCTTCGGCTGCCAACCATTATTTTCTAATTAGAACTTTTCAGAAAATATTCAACATTCAGGCAAGGCCCACTGATTTACTTAGTAGAATTTATTCTTTCAATTATTTATTCTTTATCAACAAACATAATTATCAACGACATAGCAAAAACTGATAGTCCATGGATAACAACATACTTCCATGGATCGCATAATGATTTCTTGTCAACACTCCTTGGGAGGTCACCACGTGCAACATTGTGTGGCTGTTGCCTTTTTCTGCTTTCTCTGCCTTTTTGTTAGGCTTCTTCACTGCCTTTTGGCAGCACAAATATGAGAATATTATCGACAGATTTTTTTTTTTTTTCAACATCTTTTGTTACTGACATGAAGCCTATGGAGGTAAGGATGGTAATCGAAAGACTTTAGGGCTGCAACAGATTTACTGCGAGGCATGAAATATTTGATGAATTTATCATTTGACTGAATCAAGCACTTAGCCACTTTATCAAATCGCTACTTACATGCGGTAATGGGGTATAATGGGACTATCAAAAATAAGGTATTTATTTTGGGACCTAATCTCTACTCTGTAGCAAGAGACTCCCTACTCACTGAGATATCTTTCTTTGTTCAACTATAAGGTCTTTGGGGGAAATAACTGGCTTATCCCTATCAAAGTTTAGCAATGTCTGGGACACATCGAAGGCATCAATTTCCACTCTGTCCCTATTTTCGAGATTATGATCCCATCTCATAAATGTCTTGGAAAGGCCTATGATTTTTCTAACAAGTTCACAAGTATCTTTTCCTTAATCTGAGCAATCTTTCTACAGGGAGATATGAGATATATATATATATATATATATATATATATATTTAATATTTTCCATGTCCATCTGTCGACCATCAGTGTTCCAAATTCTGCTCAGTTGGGTGAATGATCAAATTCGGTTTAAAAGGAAAGAAATCCTGGACGAGCCCCCATCTATTATGAACCCTCCCTCTCCTTCCTTCCTTTTCACCAACCTTATCGATAGCGGAGGTAGAGGAGGGTCGTAATTTGTGTTATTTTGTTTTTTAATATTTTACATTTTTTTTTTTTTTTTGTAAAATATATTTCTTTTCCAAGGGTGGAATGGGGTCAAAGTCTGTGTCTAATTTAGTCAATATGGTGATAATATTTATTTGAAATAACAATTTCTCTCTCTTGAGCAGAAAGCACAAGAAAAAATAGCTATAACTGAAAATAATATAGAATATATATTTTATGTTCAAATTTATAAATAATGCAGTTTTACAGAAGAGACAAATAGAAAATGCTTTGAAATCATTCTGACCCCAAAATGACACTTAACAGAACTTTTGCACAAATCAGTGATCTTGGTTTGTAATATATTTGGTTTTGGGCTAATAAACTCACCTAAAAGTGTTTATAGTGCAGATAAGAAATTCATATAAACATGATTTGCTATCTTGGGAATTTATTGAAGAATTATCAGAAAAAATTAACAACTGAAGATTTTGATAGGCTAATGGCAAAGAAATATGATGAAAGTATAATAGGATACAAGAAACTCTTTTAAGATAAAAGTAACCACAAAAAGCTTTATGAAAAAAAACATGAACAGAAAAAATGTTGAAAATAACTGATGTATATTAAGTAAAAGCTTAACCAAATAATTCAGCTGTGTAGCAAATAAATGCATTTCTGGATGGAGCAGATGCCTAAGTAAGGCTCTGGTTTTAGAAATATTTCCAGATTAGGAAGAAAATGTAATTACTTACAGCATAGATCAGCATAGATCTGTTGTGCACTCCCAGATACAAAGAATGAAAAAAAAGGAATGAAAATCTCAACCAACATTGCAAAAATTCTCTGGAACAAATCTTACTAATGACAGTTGTGAAAAAAAGTGAGCAAATTGAGGACAGTTATGTCAACTGATCTCAAAATTTCACCTGCAATAAACATAATGATTTCCACAAAGCAAACTAGACAATTCAAAATCCAACCTTCATTTGCATCATCTCTTCTCATTTGCTCATCTCTAGTGAAAAGAGAAAAACAAAGATATAGTCACCTATTTACAGTTGCAACAAATTCTCAATCCACAATGTAATCCAATTGGATTACTTTGTGGATTTAAATCCAATTCAGATCCAACTGAGTAATCCAACAATTCTCTCTCATTCACTCACTCAAAAAAAAAAAGAGCACAATTGTTATTTCCAATTTCTCTAAACCTGTTTCAAGGAAAATCTCTCTTGATCCTTTCTGCCAATCTCCTAGAATATGCATTGTATTGAAGCCATTTATCTCATACTGAATGATTTTTGGACACTGAATTAAGTGTGGCCATGTATCAAACTTTGTAAATAGCAAAATAATTTTATTAGCTTTTTTTTTTCTTTTGAAATCACTCATACTTTGATTGTATACATTTATATTTTGGCAGGATTTCAGAAGAAAGCAAAAACAGTAGTAATAAGTGGTGGGGATCAAGACCTTTTACAGTGTATCAAATTGATTATATATGCATTCTATTCTGTTGTCTGTTAAGTCTTGGAGCAAGTTCAAATCCTTAGCCTAAAATGCTAGTAGTTTTATGGCACTGCTCCAAGAAAAATCTCCTGAATTTCTATTTTATAACATATCTTGTTGTTTTTGCTTCAAATTAGAACAAATAAACATATTATTTGCTTTATTTTTCAATAAATTCTCTCTAATTTATTGCAAAACTATTGTTTGATCCTTTTTCTCTTTGCTAAGAATCAGTTTTTATTGTCTTGAATTATACCAATGTACCATTTAATAGATGTATGATATAATAATTATATTTTTTTAATCATGACCTAAAGGATTTTATTAACAAATGAAAAAATAAGATATAAATAAAAGAAAGAAATAATTACCCTGCCAATACTCACTATCTCATTTTTGGGGATGGCAGGCATTTTAACGGCCATATGTGATACACACTTGGGTGTTCATGTCTCTTTCAATTTATAACTGACTAAGTAGAAGATTTTGCTGTTTCTTTCTGCAGTAAACTGATTGCCAACCAAGGCTATAGGACCCAGTCTGCCTTGCTATTTAACCCATAGATGGGACAATGGTAGGCATTAATGAATTAATTACCTATAATTAATTCTGAATTTTTTTTTTTATAATTAAACTGATCTTAATTTAGGCATTAATGGATTAAATAATAAATAAAAACTAAATTATATGCTTTATGATTATTCAAAGGCTATTTAAACAAAATTCAAAACATTGTAAATACATTCAGACAGTGCCTGTTGACATTTGCTGTGGTGCATTAATTACAAATAATGTCTCCCAATCTATAGCTTGTAAATTTAATCCTCACTGTGAAGCACAAGATTGTGTTAAATAAGATTAACATTTGTAATTATCTGTTTATACATTATTTCTTGTAAAATCTTTATTTGTGAATAATAGTAGCATAATTGCTAAAATTGTCTTGGAATTTAGGGAAAAATAAATTGGTCTGCCACACACACACACACACACACACACACACACACACAGAGGTGAAATTGGAACAAAAAAGATAAATGTGAACCTCTCCATTTTGGGGAAACAAATGCATAAGCAAATAGAGGTCGCTTTAGGGTTCATGTCACTCTTCCTCTGTTTGTTTGGGTGATTAAATATTAAACAGATTTGATTTTTAGTTTGATTAAAGTTTCATATTCCTGTTATTTTCAATTAGTCATGCCTTAATGAGATGGAATGATGCTGCATTTAATTAACATAGAAAGGCTAGAAATGTTTGGATTCATTTCATTAAGTGTAGTTTATAATGGGAACTTATTGATGTATTTAAAATACTGGACAATTAAAGCATAACATTTTAAAAAAGTTGTTTATACAGGATATTAATTAATATCACAAAACAGGATATGAAATCTTATGATAATATATCTTAAATAGCAGGATTATCCAGTGTTAATTGGTTAAAATAATTTCTTAATTAAGAATCAAGTTATTGATTTGGCTGTTTATGTTAGCTGAATTATCTCTTTCCTCATTGTCCTAGTTTCTCCTTAATATTGAAATTTTTCTTCTCCACAATAACTTTTAATTTACATTGGATCATTAAAGTATTATGATGATCAGGAATGATAAAAAATGTCAAATATTCTTGGTTTGTGGATTTTAGTGAAAAATGTTTTTGAAGAGTTTTTGTAAATTTTTTAAAAATGGTTTGTGAGTTTGAATGTCATCTGTCACTAATTGTCTACTTTCATCAAATAGGACTTGATAGGTTCAATTATTGTCTTGTTCACATTCCTCTCTCGTCTTTTGAACAGGAATAGTTTTATCCTTTATTTTCTGTTTAGGATTGGGTTTCTGGTTCCTTTTTAAATTCTGCTTCAGCTTTACTCCTAACGCTTGTTCTTTCCTACGTTAATATAACTCCAAACAGTAACTCTATTGAGTGGCTCTTGGGCCTTGTATTGGGTGAATATTAGTAAAGAAAAAAATTGATTTGTGAATTTGAATGTCATCTGTAACAAATTGTCTACTTTCAATAAATAGAATCTGTATTTTGTTTTGACACCTTTTTTATTTTGTATAATAATATTTGTTCTTTTAGAAATGAATATGGAGTATGATGTTACTCAGCATGTATAATAGGTTCCAAGAGCTTTTAAAGATAACAAAATATAAAAATAATAGTCTACCATATTTCCTAAATATGTTCAAAAACTTCCCTGGAAAACTGTTATACTATTCTCAAAGTGTAGGTAAAACCTTAAAGATAAATTTACTTTTTGTTTTGTTTTTTTTTATATAAAGTTTTTCAAACTTCAAATTTTTATTTGAAGAAAAAGAAAACATTTTCATTAATTATAATATAGACTTGTTACGATATCAATGTTTTTTATGATAAATCATTGTACCATATTTGCCAGCTAATTAAAAAGAGAAGTCTATAGCTAGGAATTATTGGTCATTGAATACTTGTACTTCAATACTTCCACCAGCATTTTAAGATAAATTCTCTTTTACTATAACTATTTGATGACCAAGCGGGTGAAATTACAATTTCCACACACACACTAAAAAATATACTTGAATTACAAAGCAAACCAGCTGTAAAAACAAATTGGACAAAATCATTTCAAAAACCTTATTTGTGCTTTTCTCTTCAAGATTTGAAGACTTTTAAATTGATTGTTTTATATTTTCAAAATACTATTATTCTTAAACACTTATATCTTTGTTTATATTTGATTGAGACAATTGCAGATGTGAAGTCCTACTATATTGTTTGAGATTTTACCTTTAAAAACTCCATTTGTATGAAAATTATACAAATTATGCTCTAAGTCAAGTAAATTGAAAAATCTTATCTCAACTGAAATGTAGCTTATAAACCTGATTTAAAACTCTTTGACTGAAGGTTACTCTGTCTAAAATTGAATTTTGTATTGGTGGTGGGGGATGCTTATTTAACCAAATTTCTCTTCAATTGCATTAATATGAAGCATTACATGAAAGCCCTATCCAGGCAGAATCCATAATGGAAGCACACAGAATGATAATTGTAATGAAAATACTACCAGGTAAAAAAAGAGATATTAAGTCCAAGAAAGAATGTGTTTTCGATAAATAAACTGTATATCATTGTCAAAGACATGTATTAAATTTATTATCAGGTCAATTTAGAATGAGAAGACTTTTCTTTTGTCAATAAATTGAGAAATATTGTGGTAAATGTTTTCTATGAAAACATTTGAAAGAAAAAAACTACATTTTAATTTTTTTCTGTTTGGATATTTTTAACTATGTTCATTTACTTTTGCAGTTTGCATATGATAAATTTAATCTAGCCAATTTTATTTAGATTCTTTTTGTTTGCATTTTCATCACTTTTGTTATTAAATATCCCAAACTGTGATAATAGAAAATTTGCTAAAAATGGTGAAACATTGTAAGAACTTTGATGCAACTTTACTGTGGATGATCTTGTGATTAAAGCACTTTTTAAACAATTCACTGAGACAAAAATGTCTCAGTGAATTGTTTTCTCTTTTAATAGTAGCATTTTTTTATATCAAAATTGTGGTCTGTCTTTTTATGGTGAGTGACTAAAGTCTGGTATTATAGGTTATAATTATAGGTTTGTAAAAGATTCTAATATTATAGAATTCTCTCAATAATACAAATAGTCACTGTCCTCATTTTGGGACAGTGACTATTAATGAGTTAAATTATTCCTGTGCTATACAATTGTTTTTTTTTTTTCTGTCTAGTTTTTTGGTCTGATGCCTGTTTTATTTTTCTTAATTTTCTTTGGCTCAAGCAAAAATCTGTTTTTATGGATTTACATGTTGCTTATAAAATCATTTAATGATTTTTGTCTAACACACAGAAGGTTATGCTGAAAATATATTTGTTGTGTGAAGTTAATGCTTTTTTCTTCATTTACCTTATTAATTTACTTATATAACATTAAAATTGATATTTCCAAAATCAATTATTCTATGATTTGTTGATTAACCTCAGTTGAACTGCATAATATTTAAATAGATTTTATTTATTATAAATATTTATGGTTATTGAGAAGACAATGACTTTTGTGCTAAAAGTTAATTAAATAGTGCTTTTTGTATGTCAGTTTTGTTATCAGCATTTCTTAAAAGAATCATGATGACAGTGATGTGAAAATATATATTGTTTGCAGTTGGTTTCAATGCTTATGTGAATTACTACAAAATACTTTCCACTCCCTATGTGCATAAGCACACAAATGCTAGGATTTTTTTCCTAGCCATAGTTCATGATTTCATCTAACTCAGACCTGATCTGTCTTGTCTTGAAGTCAGAACATTATGTTCACTTGTCTGAACTTTGCTTTTGTGTGTCAACACCAATTTTTTTTTTTTTTTTTGTGATCTTTTGCCATATTACTGTTGCATTGCTTTATTACTGTTGATTTGCCTTGCATATATTGTTTGTTTGCTTTATATTTTTTGTCCTATTCCTTTTTTTTCTTGTATTATCTTGTCAATTCTGTTTGTTGGTTACTTCTATTATTTTGTATTTGACCATGACTACTCACTTGATATTTGGGGTTTATCAAATAGTATTTAGAGCATTAAAGGTTGGGAACTGCAAGTAAATATACTCATGGATGATATATTGTATCTTATAGATTTTAATGAAATGGGTAAGTTGAGCAATGTCAGATTTTAAATTTGACCATTCATTAATGCTAATTTTTTGTTTAATATTTCCTTGGTTAATGTTGGCCATGTGAAAAAAAAAAAATAGATAATTTACCAAATGTCTTTAGTTGTGATTATTGCACAGTAGAAAATGTGTCTAAAATACTTCATTTTTCTTCAAAAATTCCAATTGATTCGCATGAATTCATGCTTTCAAAAAGAATATATAGTTGTATAAATGATTCAATTGTCATTTACAACTTTCAAACACAGTGGATGGCAAAGCAAAAAAGAGTACATATATTTTAAAATAATATTTATGTCAGGTTCTTCATTTATTGAATATACAAGACTGACAAGGAAACAACTGGTCAATGGAGAGGACCTGTGAAACAGATGAAGATGAAGATGAAAGGTTGAATGTTAAAAGCATTTTAATTGTAAGGAAATCATTAAATTGAGATAGTGTGGCACATGTAAACAATAGGGTACATAATACTAAGGCTATATTAAATCAGACACTATGAAACTTTGAAAATATATATAGGTATGGCAAAAGTAAACATATCTCTATTTGCAAACAAAAGCTTTCGTTTCATAATTTAAGCAATTCAAGAATATATTTTATGCAAAGTAAAATATAGTAAATTTTTTTAAAAATGATATTGACCCTGTACAAGATGATATTCAAAACATGAAGTAAATCTTCTGCAAAATTCTTCTGGATATTTTCCTTATTTCACAATCCAGGATATAAACTAATTTGGCCATGAAAGTTGCTTATTACCTTTTTAGATCAGTCATTCTAGAGTCTTTTGTTGCATAGCATGGAAATTGATGACAGTTATTGTTTAAATAATCATCAGTGGATATTTGAAATCCTTAAGAAGTGTTGTTTTTTTGTTTTTTTTTCTGACATGCCATTCCTCTCACACTGTAGAAGCTTTAAACAGCTTGTTTTTAAATTCTCTATACTGTAACTGAAAATTTGTTTTATTTGATATTTGGCTGAAAGAGGATAAATAAAATTGTTTGAAGGCTAACACTTGCTTAGGGATGAGCAAATAAAATTCATTTGAAAAGAAGACAACATAATAAAACTTCAAGTCTTGTATAAAGATGATGTGTTGCTATGTCTAAGCTGATTTTGATGCTATGGCAGGTTTTTTGATTCCTGAAACACTACAAAATGATTTTGCAGTTATCATGTTTTTAGAGTAAACAGTGTCAATGAGTAATAGGGTTTACTTCTGCCTTTGTACAATGAATATTACTGACTTTACAAAGACATAAATCTCAGAAAACTCGCATTCAAAAATCTTTCTTGACTGAGTTTTTACCAAATATCATTTAAGACTTCCTAGCAATGACAAAACACCAAAGTTTTTTTTTTTTGCAATTGCCATATTTTCTTTGATCTTTAAACCTCAACATCCAATTATCTTATTTAATATTCTATATTTACCAATCTGTAAGAATTTTGTGGTTTCTATAAATATTTTGAATAGTTTTTCAGTCTTTGTTAAGAATAGCTTGGCTAAAATGTTGTGTTAACAACAGCAATTCTCAAAAGATGTGTGTGTATGGTCTAATGGATAATGGCTTAGAATGAGATATTGGAGATATGACTTTGAATTTCAGTTAGTTTTCTTATATTTACTTATGTGCAATTACTTTGGGAAAGGTATGAATCCACTTCCTTTTCCAGTTAGGACTTAAATAAAAAGGAAATTTAGAATGGTTTTAATTTTCACTTACCTGTATGGATTCAAGGTTGTTTAACAGACTTTATAATTTATATAAAATTTATTAAGGTTACTTTAAAGCTTACTTCATCTTCCATGCTGATAATTAATATCAATATATAGATATTGATTATTGAATGATAGAGAAAAAAACTGTAACCTTGCTATAGTCATTTACTGGTTTCTCAAAAGATTTCAATGAAAGAGTCAATATTGTTTCATGAAGCACAATATAAATTATTTTAGAAAAAACTACAATATAATCTTTATTTTGATATTTTGGTCAAGTTTTTTTATTTTTATATAAATACTACTTTGTGTATCAACTTCTTAAACACATTCAATTTTGACCTACCCATTTGAAACAAACTGGTTATTAATGGCTTGTAAGATAAGCATCCTAATCACTGTTCTCATATAGATCTTATTATTATGTAACATTATTTTTATTATATTTATTAATGGCATGAAAATAGTTGTTCACATTTAAATTTCAAAAGGTTTTTAAAAAAAAAGAAAAAAAAAGTGGTTTGTTTCCATGGTAGGAATAAATTTATCATTGGAATTTAAGAAAAATAATAGTTTGTCTCTTTTGAGTGCATTGAAAGGTACATGAATGGGAATTAGTATTTTTGTGAGTTCAGAAATAGGATTCAAGAAGCAGGACAAAATTTGTTTAAGGGGAGTCCTTGAGTCATGTGATTGAAGGGAGGGTATAAGTGCCCCCACTCACTAAATTAAGGATTTTTAAGTAAAAAACAAAACAAAAACCCCCCAAAATAACAGTAATTGAGATCTTTTGAAGAGAGAAAAATGTTTTTCAGCAGAGAGAATCAAAAGATTTGATACAGCTAAGAAGCAATTGAACATTTTCTGATAGTAAAAACAAGAAAATAAGAATTCAAACCTTATACTAGAGGGACAAAAAAAAAAACCTAAATGAGAGAAGAAATAATAGAGGAATTGGTGTTGGCTGCCAAAACTGATGTAAATGTGATTATTGAAGTAGCAGTGGTGAGAGTAAAAAGGGTTGTTTCTTATTGGTAGCAAAGCAAATATAGTAATACTTGTAAGAAAACAACTTGTGCTGCAGGCTCAAAAAGCAAAACATCTTAACTTCCACTTTTATCTATACTTTATTATTATGGGTCTCTATTCAAGATAATTAATCACTGTTTAATCTTAACAAACAATCTGATGGAAATCTGTTTTGGTTTATCTTCTGAAACATCAAATTTCATGATCTCATTTTCTCTATTTTTCTCATGTAAAAAAATATATATTTGCAAAATTGATTTGACTTGGCTTTTCAAATTTATTTTATGGATAAGAAATTAGTGGATATGTGGGTAGTGGGTAGAGAAATTGAAATAGGTGAGCTGATTTCAAATTCTTAGAAAGTCTTTTATATTCACTTTGTGTTTTGATAGACTGGATCATTCTCTCTCTCTTGTCTTGGGTGGCATCCAGTCAAGAAGTGCTACTCTGAATTCAAAAACTCTAAAGAAAGCTACAAGTCATAGCATTTCACATATTAAAGGAAACAAAAAAGGTCATGATTATAGAATTTAAAAGATGGTTTTAACAAAAGAAAATGTTAATTAGAAAGTCTTTCTTCTGGTATGAGAATCACAATATTAAATAAACAATTTTCACATGATATTCCAACTTTTATAAAAATCTGTTTTTTATATATATATATATATATATATATATATATATAATATCACACATTATAAAATGGACAAAGTTCGACAATTATTTTTTAAGACATTTTATGTTTATACATTCTTTTTATAGATACAAATATTCAAGTAAATGCTCTGTTTATAATAAACAGTATTAAACAACATTTACCTGCCTGAATGTCCGAGAAATTTTCATAGAAAATATTCGTCCTCCGACAGGATTCGAACCTGTATCCTATACGGAACCGTCATATAGCCTGATGTGCCTTTTAACCGATTCGGCCAGAGAGGATTGTTCATTTAGCAAGGTTGAATTTATTGCTTTTAAACTTCAATCATCCATGAATCTCTCACGTACATTCATATCTACTCATGCCGTATCAAATGTAAACAAATATATATTAAAGTTAATCTGTATGGATAATTTCAGGGAGGATATAAATCCTGAGAGCTCAATGTAGTAATAATTGATTATTTCCTGAAGTTGATTAATTATATACACGCACACACACGCATTAAAGAAAATCTGCCCAAAAAACTTTAAGTAAGATAAAATCTTAAAAAAAAAAACGACAGAAAAAAAGCCTACCTGCCTACTCAGTAAAGTATATCATAGGGCTATGATTAGATTACCTAGCAAAAAACCTTTGACCAAGTTAATTTCTATGAAAGGAATTGTAACTCAAGTTGCACGATCTTCAGATGATTTATTATATATATATATATATATATATATATATATATAATTCAAAACTTTGTTTGCCAGGAACTAATGGAAAAATTAAGTTTCATTTATAAAATTTGTGAAAAATTTATGCCTATTTTTTATTGAATCTGGATTTTCTTTGAATTGTATTTACTGGTGTATGAAATGTTTTCTTAAATCTTAATTGTTTAAACTAAAAATAAATCAATCTTGAACAGTTTCAAATTTGCTTAATTTGTCATAATTTAGATGTCTTTGTAATAATTTTGTCCTTATTAATCTTTGAAGAAAATTTAGTTTAATCTGGTTAATAAGAGCAAATTATGTTCTTAGAACTGACAGGGTAGGGATTGATTTGTCTGCTTTGATATCTATGTTGCCTTATGTTAAATTAGAATTTAAATAATTTTCTCCCTATATTTGTAAGAATAGCATTTCAGAATAGATTTGTTGTTGCTGTTGAATGAAGTATATTATTCCATCCTCTTGTATAATGTGTGTCTTTTTACTGTCATGTGTAGGTGTTGTGTATCTCTGATGAAAGAGCAGATGTTAAAAAGCAAGATATGTGGATTATTGTTAATTATTTTGAATGAAACAGATGTAATAATAGCAAAGAAATTATGGAAAATTGAAAACAAAAATTCCAGTGATTTGGTAGGAAAGGAAGGAAGGAAGTATAAGGCAGCAGGTGGAAATGATTATAGACAAACTCGCCTTATCGTTTCGGAAGAAGTTGATTTAAAAAAAATCAATACTCGAGAGTTTTATGCCAGTCATGACTGCTTCTGTGAATGCAATAGTTACATGGACGAATCAGTGAGCAAAGAGAGTGACAATAGGTAGCTGAGGGAGTGAGTGATTGGACAGATGATTGTCATGGAGTGAACAAATGAATGAGTGGTTGTAGTAGTAATTATATAAGGGTGAATGGAATATTGGGTTTGTGCTTGTTTGTAATACTGTTAAATATTGGGATAATGAGTTAGAGTAGTTTATTTTTATTGGAATTAAAACCTGCAATTGACAATACAAGGTTCTTTACAGGAAAAAAAAAAAAAAATTCTAAAAAGATCTTTATGAGAAAATGAATTTCTTCATTTCTTTTGAAATTGTGCCTATAAAATGCAGTTTTTGCACATTCACTTAATCCAACAAGTAATGGAAAAAATGTGGAATTGTGTATAATGCAATCAATTGCATCTTTTTCAAAGGTGAAAATACCATTGATATCCTCAAAGACTGATGATGCATGAACTCAAGAATCTTAGTGTTTTAAAAAGTTATTTAAGAGAACAATTTTATAAATTTCAACTAAAAACAGTACTGGCTGTTCAGTCAATGAATGCCAAATATTTCCTTGGATGGAAACAGTAAATATTACCATTAGTAGTAGTGATGAGTTTTGAATTCTGGTTTTGATTCAGTTTAAATGTAATTGTTTTTCCCTGATGAATAACAGTTTTTTAATTCTATTTGATTATTTTCAACTTGATTTTAAGATATTTTTATTGTTGTAAAATTAATTTTACTTGAAATTTTATTGAGTTTCTTTGTTAAAATAGTGAGACCAATTTTCTGTTTCGAATTTTTCTTAATTCTGTTTTGTTTTTAGAGATTTCTGTTTTTGCTTTATTATAATACTTAGTGAGAAAGTGTAACAATATATATATATATATATATATATATATAAAAAGAAAAACAGACCACTTAAGGCTCCATTGTAATAGCTTATTTCACCAGAGACCTTTTAAAGTACCCTGGATCATCAGACATCACTTCCAGAAGGTGAAACTAAAAAATATGGATTACCAAGTTTTTTTGTAATTATATATATATATATATATATATATATATATATATATATATATATATATAAATTCCCTCCAAAATCCAAGTTCTTGTGCTAAACACAAAAATTTAGTCTAGCAGGAATAGTAAAATAGTCTAATAGGCACAAAATTACAATCAAGACATCTACTGTGTAAAATTTTAAAAGGAAAACACATTTTTCATACAATTACAGAAAAGGTACAAATACAAAATTTGCACAAAAATTTCCTTTTGTGCACCTATTAAGGCAGGATAACAGATTCAGATAAAAAGGACTACCATTGAAAAATGGAAAAAAATACAGTTTTTGAAACGACAAGGATTTTAAAAAAAGAGAAAACAATACAAGAAGGCAGTAAAAAAACGAAAAGGTGAACAACCTTTTGAGAAAAAACCAAAAAAATCTACTTTCACTTGTCCCATGAGCATCTCTGGGACATACAGTAATGTTTTGAAAATTTCTTTTTAAATTCACACAGTTCATGCTTGGGAAAATTTCTTAGAATTCTTTTCATTTTTGGCTGTCCAACCACAGGAGAATTTTCACTTAAACTTCAATATTCTTTAGTCTCTTTGCAGTTGGCTGTAACTGGTGCCACCTTTGATGTTCTCTTTTAGATGTCAAATACCTTCTTTGATGTTGACCTGCTTTGTCCTCTTGCTGTCATAGTTTTCTCTTTGCATCTACTGACCTCAGCTCTCTTTATTCAGAAAATTAGGCTCACATAGGCCCTACTATTCAGGATGTTACTAGAGCCTGAGATCATGTCTCTCATTGGTCAGTATAAATGAAAAAATTATTTTCCATAAACTGGAAATGGATCTTTCACAAACTTGGCAGATTTCAACCACTGAGCTGAAAAGGATATACAATTGTAACAATTTTTAACACAAACCATCTGGCCTTCATAATAAACACTTCTCTCGACAAAGGAACGTGTATTAAAAAAAACAAAAAACTATACGATTAAACATTTATACAAATTAAAATAGTAAAAAATAAAATTTATTTATATGTAATTGTTATTAAAACAAATAAAAGGAAAATGAAAAATTTTACTAGTTGGAATATCCACCCATTGTATAAGTTGCTCCACCTTGATAGGGTTTCATATCTCATAGTTTCTGGGACAACCTTTGCAAAAAATGCTACAATCCAAAATAAGAATTAAGTGAAAGTGGTAAAACCTACAGAAAAGTAGCAGCACAAAGTTATCTAGAGACAAAAAGCTACATTATCATTTGGTCACTTTATTGAAATTATCAAATAACATTTTTGAAAAAAATCATAAAATTTGGCTTTCTGAAATAACAAACTGTCCCCTGCCCCATCACCATATGATAGGAAAATGAAAGGATAAAACAAAAAGACATCCCATTACAAATGCCATTTTTTTTCTTTTATTAAATCCTGCCAACTTCGTAAAACTTGGCTCCTAAATATTGTAAACTGTAGGGAGACAGTAAGTAAGTGGATGTATTAAAAATTAACTGACTTTATCCTTTGATGTCTGTCAGAGAGTGATCTACAAAAGGCAAACATAGCAACAAATTTAAATGACAGTTGAAATCTGTTTGCTAGAAAAAGAAATTTCCACTTCAAAATCATGATTTCTTTTTCAAGTAGGCCATTCTCTTTCTCTATTTTCATGGAAAATAAGTCCCTGTACTAAAATATGTCTTATCAGGCCATAAGTTCAAAGTCGTCAATACTGTGACATCATTATTGAGATTTAATGAACTAAATGTAAATCATGAAAACTGAAAAAATACATTTGTTCCCAAGTTGGTATAAAGTGTTTAGTGGCTCATTGATACCTGCAAACATCAAAGTACATCTGCATTTTGTTTTTCTCAATGTAATCAATATTGGAAAGTCCCCACTGATTAAAGTTATTATTTTTATAATCCACAGCAAAGCCAAGACCAAGTAGAAATTGAATTTAAAACTGAATTTGTTGGAAGTATTGGGATTCTGGGAAGGAAAACATCCTTCATGTTTTTCTATTTTTTTAGTTTAATTGCTCTGGTGTTCTAACAGTTCAGAAAGTTCTCTTGCACAACTTTGGGGAGTTAAGATTTCTTAGATGAATTATATGAGTCCCAAATTGAAGTTGAACCCTCTGGAAAGGAACTCACTTAGATTTTGAACAGTCTTAGGAGTTTTGACCCCTTTCTCATAGTTGAAATGTAGCAAACCTCTTATTACTCTATCACTATTTCCGTGGAAAATGTTCAGATTAGCTACATTCCTTTGGTCCCCCCACACAACTCTAACCCTCCTACCTAAGACCCTTGCTGTGTACATTGAGACAAACCCACCCTTGTTCTCTTCATATTCCATTAGTAAGGAGCAAGTTCTACTTGGATGGCATCTTCCCAAAAACTGTGGAACAGAATCCAAGGAGGAGGATTCCTCAATTACTACAATGATAACCTTTTCAAGTTTAGTGTTATCTTTCACTTACATATCTTCATAAATTTTGCCCCTTAATCTTACCACTCACACAACAACTGTCTTCAATAACCCTCTACCTTGAGTGGCTCTTCAGCCTTGTATATGGTGAACATTACTAAAATAAAAAAATGTAATTCAAGAAATGGAAGTATAAAACTAAGAAAATATTTTTATGAGATATTTAATAGTTTGTTTATTATTTTAGTTGACTACAGTTTATTTTTAGTACATTTTAGGTATTTAAAGGAACAATGCATTTCAAAATGTATGAGAATTAAATAGACATTATCAGTGATTTGTTGATTTTAGTGCTCCAAAGTAATCAATAAAATACTATATCACAATTAGTATACTAATACTTTTTGTTTAAGAATAACTAAGCTGAGTTAAATCCAGTCTCACATTTCACTGATCATTTTATACTTCTCAAAATTCTTATCATAATGACTTGCTTAGTTCAATAATCTCTTATTTCAAGTTCTGTTGCTTTGTTTTCAATGATTGCAGTTTTTCCATTCCTTTCTGACTAGTTGTATTTGACACCTGGAAGAATGATGTATGAATTATAAGTTATAAGCTTTTTGATATCAATGATGTACATAAAAAAGAATGTCAAAGTTAAAAAGACCATGAACATAAATAAAAAAAGAAAAACAAAAATAAAACATTTTTGTAGGTATACATGTAGATATTTGAATAAGTGTGGATAACTTGTTAAATTTGTTTGTTAGTTTTTTTTTAAAACCACTTTGATAGCAAGTAAAAGAATTCATATTTTATTATGCATTTAGCCTTTAAAGTAAGAATAATTAAACTTTGTCCATTCATATTGGTTACATTTAGAAATGTGTATCAGGAAACTGAGAACAAATTATAAACAAAAACAAAATATTCAATAGTAAAAAAAATTATCTTCAAAAGAACTTTGGTACAAAGGTTCAATTTAGAAAAAATAGTGTTAATCTTACACATTAAAACCACTCTCAGTCTGAAGAACAGGCTTCATGTAACCCCCTCCCATTAAAAGAAATAACTGCATGCTTAAATAGGGTGGTTTTCATTCATGTTAGTTATCATGATGGCAGCTTTGAATGAATCCTTAGTATTATGGGCAAGCTGGTATCCCTTTCAGCAACACCATTTCTTATGTAGTAGTCTAATGAGTTCAAGTCAGGAGAGCTTGAAACCTATATGTTGGTGGGGGAGGGTGTAACATGATAATGAAAAATCTCAGCTAGCCATTCTTGAGTCACATTGGAGGGAGCCTAGAAAATGCTGGAATATATATGGCCACCCACTCAATCCAGGTGTTGACTATATGTCTATCACCTTGATATCAGCAGTGGCATTGACCCTGATGTCTTGTGGGAAGAAGTGGGAAAGCATGGCATGGTCCTTATTGATCATGATCCCCAAGACACCATCAATGACAATGGAAACTTGATGTGCATCACTGTGGGTTTCCTCTTGTTCACTTGGCTACTTTCAAGTAGCTGGTGAATTCAGTTGCTGTTACATGAACATGATATAATTTTTCATTTTCTGTTTCAGATTGAAAGCTGTCATATTAAAGCTCTTTAGATACACCTGAAAGAAAAATGGGAATGTTAAAATTTGGTGCTGCTTTCTATGCAACACTTATGTTTAGTTGTCTTCAATTTAAGGTTGACTAAAAGTGTGTCCTCAAATACTGCTACAACCTGTATTTCAAGTCAGATTCTTCTTACAGCAAGAAATAATTTATCTAGTTTTTTTTCTTTTCTTATGACTGGGGTAATGGAAAACAAAAAAAAAGCAACTTACATAGTGTTGAGTATAGTGGTCTTGCAATGTTAATTGTCTCTTCATTCTATGCTTTCAAAGTGTGGCCTTGCATCATACTTTATCTAGCCAAAATAAATCAAAATTAAGATTAAACAATTACTACAAAAAAACAAAAAAGGTTGCTAAAAGCAATGTATGTATTTTCTGTTTGTGAATGAATAAGTTAGAACTGGGTGGGAGCAGAGGCAGGTGAAGTCTTTAGTAATTTAGTAATGGAAACTCATTTACATAAGTATTTGTTTATCTATGTAAGATAGTAGCAGTTTGTATCAGTTGAGTGAATGTCTTCTTTGATCAAAGCTGTCTGGCAAAAAAGCTATATTCAGAAATCAAAAACACAACTCACAATAGATTGTGAGATAAGGATACTTGTAATTTTATCTTTAAGATGATTTCTTCATGGGGAAATACATGATCATAAGAATGATGGAATATATTTACTTGATTTTACTTAATTCTTAAATATTTAGTAAATATCTTTGAAATAATTTTATAATTCCATTCTCTCAGAGTTTTTCTCTGTTCAATGTGCCTTTTTTTTCATTTTCTTAAGTGGATTCTGAAAAGACCAAAATAGTAATCTGAAGATGCAATGTCTTGTAAATACAGCAGATTACTCAAAACTTACTGGCCAAGCAGTAACAATTTTTACCTGGTCACAATAGAAACACATAGTTTAGCAGTATTCTGATGGAATTTAATATTTTATCTAATTCTATTTGTTTTTTTTCTAGCTCCTACTGCTTTCAGTTGGTCTAATTTGGAGCAGTACTTATTTAAATTGTTTGTTTATCCTAAAAGAAGTTCATAGTAGAGGACTTGGAATTACCTTGTTTGAATGAAGATTGTCCTTTAGCATGGTTTGTGATAGTTCACTTCACTTTCCCCACAGTGCATTGTTATAAAGTATCCACATTTCATCACCTGTTATAATAGAAAAACATTCTCATTAAATTTAAGTAATGAATTGCATGCAAATAGGGTCTGGTAAAGTTTTTTGGAAGACACACATTAAAATAACAAACATAACCAAACTTCAGAGTCTGTCTATATTTCTGAGATGAGGTATAATACCTCATCTCAGAAATATAGATTATAGTACATTATTTGGACTATTGTCCTCATCTTTGTTGCCATATTTATCACAACGTTTCGGCCGTTGTATGCTCCAGCCTTCTTCAGGTGGTTGGAATTTCGAACTGAACCCTTTATTTCGCTCACTGGGGTAGACTGTTCTAGTTTCACGTGCCATGTTTGATGGATGTTATCAGTTATCTCCTGCTAATTTCCCTCTGAAAGCTCTCCACTGCCTTAACTGGGTATTGAACTCACACTCTTTGGGTTCTGTCACTGGATCTAACCAATGCCTTTATCCACTGTGTCATGTGTCCTTGAGAAATTTCATGTTTTATTAGTTCTGCTACAATAATTGCCCAGCCTTTGAGTAAATATGGTATTGAGTTTGTGGAATGAGTAGCTATGGTAGCAAAATAAGTAACAGAACTATCCAAGTTTGCAATAAGCAATAAAAAGGAAAGAACAGAGCAAAAAATAATATAAAGCAAGTAAACAATATAAACAAGGCAAATTAACACTAATAAGGCAAAGCAACAGTAATATGGCAAAAAGTTTACAAATTAAGAATTGGGGTTAATACACAAGAGAGAGTTTGGAAAAGTGTATGTAGTGTTCTTACTTCAAGAAAAGACAGACTGGGACTGAATCAGATGAAACCAAGAACTGGCCTATTTTATTGGCTAGGAAAAAATCCTAGCATGCATTTATGTAGTTCTGTCTCTAAGCTGGGAGAGGGGCAAGTGTTTTGCAGTCATTCCCAATTGGATTGAAACCAAGAGTAAATCTTTTTAAATATTAAATTAGTTACCTTGAGGAGATTGGAAAACTGGGTAGATATGATGAAATCATTGACTTATATATACATGACATTACTTTCTTTGTTATTCTATACATAAATCTATCACAAGTTTATTGGATATGGTCAATTTTTTTAGTAGGCATAAAAATAAAAATCTTTTTCCTAAATTTCTGATTATATCACTGATAAATTGATTACATTAGATGGCAAAGTGTTAGTTTGATATTCTAGTAAATTGTTTTTGGTTTCTACTAAGAACTGACCTTTTCGCTTAATTAGATATTATATGCAATTTTTTATTCAGTAAGGAAGTAAAACATATTGGTTCCTTCATCTAGTATATCATTAAATTTATATTTTTATTGCATTCAAGCTATTTTTAATTTCTTTTGTATTAAATACCAATATTGTGGAAGAATATTAAATTTTATAAATTATTTTTATAGAAAATTTGATGTTGGCTTTACAGATAATTTGATAGTCATCACGTCTGTGTAAAAAAAAAAAAAAAAGCATTTCTCATTGATTTGTTAAGGAGATAATCAAATCTTAATGTTTTATTCAGGTTAATCTTTTAAATGTTTGTAATACATTTCGACAGAGCAGATCTCTAGCTGTCATCAGGTGACTTCTGTTTCCTGTAATCTTCAGTAGATTTTCTAATTAAATGTTTTTTCAACAAAAACTTAATTGGATTGTTATGTGTGCTGTGAAATCCTAGGGAAGGCATTGGCTTGAGGAAAAGAAGTAGTAACAGAAATTAAGTTTTATCTTTCAAAATAGTTGTTAGGCAATAAATTCAATAATATTGTTTTCTTCATTACTTTCTTGCTCTGTATCAAATAATTTGACACACAATTATGAATCATTATTTTTTTTTTCTCTCTCTTGCTTTTAAACATTACATGTGTCTGCACTGCATATATATATATATATATATATATATATATGTATGTATGTGCAGGTGCAGACATTAGATTCTATATCTGTGACATAACATCAAAACATCATTACTCTGTTATCATTATACATCTTTATCAATAAGTGTTATAATGCTCTAGGTATCTATCTTTTCTGCCTTTGTGTGTATATATATATATATATATATATATATATATATATGTATATTGTGTGTGTATCATTCACTTCTATCTATTACACATAATGACACCCCTCTGTTTACAGTATTGTAATTTAATACTGCTTTTCTTTGTAAAACACTGACTTGAAGTTCATCATTAAGTTTTTTTTTTTTTTATCTCAATTCAACAATTTTATTCTACTGTCCTTATCTATTCATCTCAGAAAGGAACGAACAAGAGAAGTGGCAATAATGATTTACAATATAATTCATTGAAGTTGTTTAAATTCCTTACTTTTAGCAAATATGTGATTATTATTTTTTTTTTAATGGTACTCTATTTTTTTTTAAATTGGCACAAAATTTTGAACCTTGCTATTCTGTAACTTTATTTAATGTTTATATTCTTTACAATCATTCATATTGGGTCACTATTTTATTGCTATGATATTTTTTAATTAATGGCAATTGTTGGAAATAGAAAATATTTTGAACAAAATGACAAATAAATAATTCTGATTTATTTTTAATGACTTGAATTAGATTGTGTTAAACTTTATTTTTTTAGTAAATCTTGTCAGCTTTATGAAAAACATTGCTTAGGGTTTTCTTTTAGAGTATCATGATCCAAAATAAGCAGTAGATATTTCATTTGATATTTAAGGAATTTCATGTCCAGAATCTCTGTTTTAAAATGATGCTTTAAATAATTAAAAAAAAAAAAAGAAATGTGTACTTGTAGTTTTAGTAATTTAGAGAAAATACTGCACTGAGAGATTTGGTTTTAAATAAAAATTTTATGTGATTGTGAAATGTTATTAAGCTGATAGTGAAGATAGAAAGTAAACCAAATTATCTGTCATCTAGTGTTTTTCTGCCAATGAGCCATAGTTTCAAAATAATGGTTCTGAAATTTTTAGTGTGCAGGAGATTGAATGAATGAGTTCATAACAGAATTAGTGAGTGTGTGAGTGAATTAATCTGATGAATACTTTGAACTATTTTCACTTGGAAAGGTGTCTCTGGAACCACAACTACTGTTTCCTTCATGTATTCATGGCATTAACTTTTTTGAATCTAGCCATTGAATTATTTGACTTGATTAAATATTTGTGCACTCATTACATATTCATTTTAGGATTTATTTTAGCATTTTCCACTGTTTAATTTTAAAGAATATTATTTTATTGAATATTTTCATTGAATTGTTAAATGTGTACTTAATATTTATTACTTTTATTATTTGTAATGAACTGATTTGAAATCCTGTCTTTATAAATAATACTAACCTATTTTTAGTTGATTAGTTCTTTATCTCGTTTTTATTATTATAGAAGGAAAAAGTAATTTATGAGTAGTTTTATATTTTTCACATAAACCATTTATATTTATAAACTTTTTGGTTAAGAAATATTTTTATTATTCTTAGAAATAAAAATTTAAAGTTGTGAATTATATTTATCAAACTTCATTCATGTGATAATTTACTGTAAGATTTATACTAAATCATACTGAATTAAATATGGTTAAATATATTTTGGATACAAGTCCTTTTGGAGAGAATTAGTAAAGAAAATATTTCTATATCAGTCTAATGAAATGTGGGGATGCTGAAAAATTCTTGACTCACCAAAATCTGCTCAAACTTTATTTGTTTTTTGTAGGCTTAATCATGAGTCTTGCCTTAATACCTAAAATGTAAAGAATGTAATGTATATAACAGAATGGTAGTAATGATTTTATACAATGGTTAAATGCTAATGAAAAGTCTCTTGTTAATTATTGTTTTTTTTTTTTTGTTTTTTTTTGTGTTCCTGATTAATTTTTGGATTTCAATTTTATATTTGAAAATATATTTTATATTATTTCAGCTAGCATTAGCCATTATCAATGATTTTTGGTTTTGTTGTCAGTTTCATTTTCAAATATTGCAGTTTGCTGGAGATGATAGGTGTGAAATTTTAAATTTAACAAAATCACTTGAAAATAAACTTAGAAATGAGTCAAGTGGATAGGGCAATGCTAGGAATAGAAAGAGGTCAACATTGAACAAAATAAAATATAGATGTGTACAAAAATTAAGGTGGATAGGGCAAAAATATATAGCAAAAAGAAAGAATAAAAGATGGAGCAAAAGGTTGTCTGATAGCAACTACCATAAGAAAAAACCAGATAGAAGATAGAGAAAGTATGAGTAGAGGAGTATGATGGTAAGGTATGGCAGGGAATATCACAATTTTCAAACTTGCAAGTAATCCTTCTCAAACAAGGTGGAAATCTGTCAGAAATTGTCCAAAGTTCATTTTCAAAAAAAAGTACAAGAAATATGACCCAAGAATTTTGAAAGCTTGGACCATATTTCTTGTACTTTTCTTTGGACAATTTCTGATGGAATTTCCTCCTTGTTTAAGAAGGATTATTTGTAAGTTTGAAAATTTGTTCATTAAAATTAATTGACACAAAATTTCTGTTGTCTTTGTGTGTATACACACACACGTATCTATAAAAATGCATGTGATATTTCATTTGCATATGTATGTATGTATGACGTGTGTGTATATATATATGTATGTATATATATATATATATATATATATATATATATTATTTATTGATGATTTATACCATCAGCAAATGGGAGATGACAAATAATTGTTAAACTTTCTTAATGTTTGCTTTTGATAAAAAGTAATTTCTAAACATTTTTGAAAATGTTTCTTTACAAAAAAAAAATAGTGATTTAATTTAATATAAATGTATATACATGCTTATATATTTATTGAGTTTGGCTTTGTGTATTTGGTTCTTTTGTGCAATTAATTCTTGTAGCATTTCCATTGTTGCCTACTGCTGTGTAATTTGATTTATCTGGAGATGAGTGGACAAACTCCATGACATGTACAGGATACCATTGACACCCAAGAATCCTTACAGCACAGAAGGGACTAAAAAAACATCATCAGAAAAGCATGAAACATCAATAATGGGAAATTCAGGAAAAGATAAGTGACACTGAAAATTCCAGTTCATACGTTTGTTCCTCAGAAAATCAAGTATGAGCCAACTACCTACAAAGGAAAAACTTTTTGAATTTCACCAGAGGACAAGCACTTCAGACCCCCACCCTCTTATTTTCCTCTCCAGTTCTCTTCCTCTTCCTTTTCTAGTTAGGAAATTAATGGAGTGGGTGGTCAAAATAATGATTTGATAAACTTTTTACATTTAATAATAATGATTCTAAGCTAATCTCTGTATTTGGTCTTTGGTTTTATCTATTTAATAATTTGTACACTCTCTGCTTTTTATTTTTTTTTTGGAATGGTTTCTTTTAAATATTGTCTAACTCTTGTAAGAATTTGAATAACATTCACTTGATTTTTTTGTTTTACATTTCTTTTATTTTACCAAGTTTTGATTGGTCGTTTCCTTTGTCATTGTCCAAATTTAGTTTGTGACAAATGCACTAAGCATGCATTATCACAACATTGTTTTCATTAAATATAGTAATTGTGAAGATTATTGTAAATGAATGAAGTGAAAATCATATAATTTTTATATATACAGTAGAACCAGAACTAAAAAAGCATCCTTTTCTACATTAATAAATCTTTGCCTGAAGCTTTTTCTGAGGGTAATTTCAAATTTTTCATTGGAAAAGAAGATATAAACATAGATATACGCATTCACATATGCATGCATGTACATACAGTTTTTATCTCTTTCTTTATATAATAAACGTACTGAAAGTAAATAGGCAGTTCTGTTTTAAAACAGGTCATTTAAACTATTCAAGAATAT
>CAHIKZ030000962.1:525000-532500 GCA_903632075.3 Acanthosepion pharaonis
GTATATATATATAAATTCGGGCCCAGTATTAAATATATATAGACACCATTTGTGTATATATATATATTGTTTTATGATAAATTTTACTTTGTAGTACATAGTTATAATATTTTGATAATATTATCATTAATTTTGATAAAGAAATTTACTGTATATTTATATTTATTTTTATGTCAATATAATAACAGGACATTGGCTTACTTAAGCCATTATCAATGAATATAAATTACAAACAGGTTAAACAATTTTTGGGATTTGATTAGTGATAATGTTCTGTTATTGTTTACATTTAGGAAGATCTCTAACAATGATAAATGTATACGCATATAAGATGATCGGCGGAGAAAATCGCATATATATGATAGGCGTCTGGATATATATAGGTTTATGTGTGTTTTTATAGAAGTATATATGTAGCCGTTAGTATAAACCAACAATTTTGGGTATTTTTATAAGACATTTAAGAATATTTGTAGACATAAAACATACACAATTTATACGTTATTAATGTTTGACAATATATATATATGTTTGTGTTATATATATATATATGTTTCATTGTGTGGTATATATATTTGTATATATATATATATTTGTTTAGGATGACAAAATATATTGGTATATATATATATTTTTAATAACAATATAATATATATATATATATGTTTAGTATATATATGTATATATATATTGTTTATGTTGTGTATATATATATATATATATATATCATGTTGATCCTATATATATATATATGTTTGTGTGTATATATATATATATATATGTTTCTATTAGTTATATATATATTTATTTTGTTTTATATATATATATATATATATTTTTTTAAAAAGTCGATATATATGTTTGTGTATATATATATAGGTATATATGTTTGTGTATATATATATTTTTTGTGTATATATATATATATATATATATGTTAATGTATTTATATATTTATATATAGAGTGATTCTTGTATAATGTATTATATTTTTATATATTTAATTATTAATATATATATATGTTTGTATATATATAGTATGTATATATATATATATTTGCGTTATATATATGGTTTTTGTATATATATATATATCCATATATATGTTTGTGTATATGTTTCGTGTGGTCATGTATATATATGAGATGCGGTGCCATTTATATATATATATATATATATATATATTTATCATATATTAAAGATTAGTTATGTAAACAATGATATATATATACGTTTGTCGGTCCGGTTTATATAAATATGTTTGTAATTTAATATATCAAAATACAATATATTCAATATGATATATAGATTACATTAAAAAAGGCAGCATATTTTAACAGATAACTTTTCATTAAATAATATGATCAATATATATCTAGATTCACAACAAATATATATATAAATAAATAGACAATGTTTGTCTATATATATTTTAATAAAACGTTGTATAAAGAAAAATATGAAAAACACATATATAATATACACACTTATGTGTACACACACATATATATACATGTTTGTATATATATATATATATAAAAAAGAAACTAGCATATCTACACAGAATTATTTCTAATATATATATATATATATATATATTTTTTGCCCACTGATATATATATATATATATTTTTCGAATATAAAAGAAATATATCTGATCTTATGTTTCTTTTATAAACTTATATATATATATATAAATTGGAGGCTCGTATATATATACCAATATTGTTTTAATAATATATATATATATATATTTAATTTGTTGTATTTACACTTATTTTATATATGTTTATGTATATATATATATATATATATATATTTTTGTATAAATATATATATGTTTTGTGTAATATATATATATATTATGAATTTATATGTATATATATAAAATGATATATTTATGTATATATATTTATATATATATATATATAATATATATATATATTTGTTTATATATATATATATAATATATATATACCATGTATATATATATATATATATATATATGTATATATGTATTGTATATATGTTTATATATATATATATATATATATATATATATATGTATATATGTTTATATGTTTTATGTATATATATATATATATATATATATAAAATTTGTATGTATATATATATATATATATATATGTTTTTGTGTATATATATATATATATATATGTATAGGGCCCATAATGTATGTATATATATATATATATCAAATTATGAAAAAAAAAATATGAAAAAATATAAATTAGTTAAAGAGAAATACAAACGTTTGCATTTAACAATAAGCTTTCAAGACAATCGAAATATAAATACAATTTATATAATTCACAAATATTATGGACATAAAACATAAGTCTTATTCCGAACATATAAATAAAATTTTAAATGATCAGATAAACATCTAACAAATCAAGAAAATAATTATATATTCAACAGAAATATTTAAAAACTTAAATTATTTGAAATGAAAAGAAAAAAGAATAAAAAAAGAATTCTATTGTTCTAAAATTCTGTTGTATGTATATATACACAAATATGTAATCTAGCTACAAAGTATATAAATTAAAGAAACCAGGTCTACTACTTTTTGTATTATGGATATTATATAAAATAAATCCTCCTGTGTATTTATATATAAACACCATATAGTTTTGAATCTTTTGTGTGTATGTATATATGATCTATTTTTGTGTGTATATCTATATATATATCTATGTATATAGTCAGTGTATATATATATATATATGTCCATATGTATCCCATTCTGTTAATATCATCCATAAAAATTTATGTTTATCTGTTCTTAATAATACTATGTGTTTATATGTTGTCATTATATTCATATAACTATATATATCCATTCAAGTGAATATTATCTTAAATATCTATAATAAACCTTGTATCTAACGTCTATTGTCGACATATCTTTCATTTAACATACATTTCTTGTCCATTTTTATTTGTTTTTTTCATATCTATCTAAGTCTGTCAGTTATATCCATTCATTCATTCATCTATATTATATATATATATATATATATATATATATATATATATATATCTATATATATATATATATATTTATGTATATATATATATATTTATGTATATATATATATATATATATATATATATATATATATATATTTGTGTATATATATATATATATATATATATATATATTTTGTATGTATATATATATATATATATATATATATTTATCTATATATATATATATATATATATGTTTATTAATATATATGATATATATGTTTTATATATATATATATATATATATATATATATATATATATATATACGGTTTGTATAACGTATATATATATATATATATATATAAGTGTATATATATATATATATATTGCTTGTATATATATATATATATATATATATATATATATATATATGTATATATGTTTGTGTATATATATGTATATATTTCCCTTTGTCAAAAACAATAACTCATTTCCAATAAGCATTTTTTGATACAACAAATACATATATTTTTCGTTGACCTCCTATTACTGAGAGAAATGGAAGAACAACATCTATTCATACATGAAGATGTCGTCAGGAACAGTAAAGGTGGATGGAAATGGAAGAACTAATGCAAGGAAATTTATAGAACAAGGATCTTTTTTATCATAACAGGTTCAGGGTTTTTGTATATTATTTAATTATTTGAAGAAGATTTACCAGTAAAAAATTCATTTAAATTTATATTTGTACAAGAAATGCACAACGCTAAAATTTAAAATCAAACCTAAGTTGAAAGATATTGCATGCCAAAAACAATAACTTTTTTTTGTATATTTTGTGGATTATTTTGAATGGTTTCGCGGTTTTATAAATTTGTATTTGTTTTTGTATGAATAATTCCTTGGATATATATATATATATATATATATATATATATATTCCTATGTGTATATATATATATATATACCTTTCTTATATATGTGTGTGTGTATATATATATATATATATATATATGATATGTGTGTATATATATATATATATATGTGTGTGTGTGTGATATAATAGGAAAGAATATATTATATAAATGGATGGTAAAAATTACATATATATACCATATATATATATATGTGTGTGTGTGTAAATATATATATATGTTCATATAAAATATATATATATATACCATATAAAAATTGCACAATATATATAAAATATATATACCATATAATATATATATATATATAAAATTACATAATACCATATAAAATATATATATATTTATTATATAAAATATATATATATATACCATGTAAAATTATATATATACCATATAAAATTACACATATATATATAAAATTTGTATATATATCATATAAAATTATACAATACTATATAATATATATATATATATAAAAATTTGTATTTTTATATCCTTATAAATGATATAAATTTTAGTATGTTATATATGATGATAACGATCACCAGTTGTCAAAATTTATATTTTCACAGTTGTTATATTATATAATATTAGGGTTTTTAAATATTTTGTATGTATATATATATACTGTATATATATAAATAAAAATTTGTGTGTATGACATATATATAGTGTACACACACACAAATATATATACACATACGTACGCAAATATATAAAAATATATACACTGTTTATTTTTAAATTTTATTATAATTATTGATAAAAGGCAGGTTGTATATATCTGATATATATATATATATATATATATATATATATATATATATATATATTATTATATTTGAATTGTTGTGTGTGTGTGTGTGTGTGTGTGTGTGTCTGTAACGTTTATATTTGGATTGAATTTTCCAAAACGATTTTTACAAAACTTACAGGACTACATAAAATTACCTTGTGGTGGTTCTAACGGGGCGAAAATGGGAAAAATACAGTTTTTTTTTCAATAAAATCAATTTGAAATCATGATTAAGACACATCGTGAGAATGAAAGGGGAGAAATCACCCCAAAAATGTAAACAAAAAGAGAATAGCATGATGAAAAAGACGCTTAACTTGAATTAAAAACAAAATTTTATCGTTCAATGTTCATATTATTATTAAAGAGGAAAGATCAAAGTATTTTGGGGTATTTTTTTTACATTTTTTTGTTCCTTCCTACGTCTGAAATTTTTTCGTTAAAATATTTTTTTTTTTTTTTTGGTCAAAAAAAAAGGACAGATAATAATCATTTTCAATCATTTTTTTCCATTTGATAAAAAATTAAAATCTTAATTTGATATTCTTTTTAAAAATCAATTATTTTTTCAAAACTGATTTTTAAAACAGATATTATAATGTTTATTTAAAATATTTTGAACCAAGCTTGACTTAGCTTCTGCTGAAAAAATGTAATTTGAAAATAAAACAAAGCAGGTCATAACCTTTCATGTCGCTTGACGATTGACAAAGACATATTCATGACGTTTAGATAACTTACGGAGGATAATTCTTTCTACGGATGGAAGGAAGTGAAATTATTTAAGTGAACAAATTATTTACCTTGTTACTTTTAAGGAAGACTTTTCAGCGCTCTAATTTTTTTTTATTTTTTTTTTTTGTACTTAGCTTTCATTTTACGTTTACAATGCTTTTATGGAAAATATAAAGAAATTAAAAAATAAGACTTATTAGTGAGATTAAATTTCATAAGAAAAAGGTATCTAATTAATTTAGGTACCTTTCTTAGGAAATTTTATCAGAAGTGTACATAAAATACTATAATTTTATGTACATTTATTACATTTTACTGTTATTTGTATTTCCATTCATTTTATTATTAATTTTGATATTTCATTTATGGAAAATATCATAACTGAGATTAATATAAAAAAAATAAGATCATATAAATTAAAGTTTAGCAGTAGTTAAATTTCATAAGATGATACTGTTACTTGTAGGTACCTTCTCAGTTGAAATTGAAAACTCAAATTAACTTCTCCATACGTTCCCAGTAAAAGTAAAGGGCTTAACAGCGGAGAACAATGCTGAACTCAAATAATGCAACTAAATTGTATTCTGGTTGGTCTTCCGCACTTGATAATTACTATTGACTATAAACACAAAAATTACATTTTTAATTACCATGGATAATCTGATTGGTCCAAATTATACAATTTTCAAAGCGCTAGACAATGACAATCTCACGGACATTTTGAAAGGTTGATGTTGCTTTTAACTAATGTTAAAATATTTTTAAAATTCAATTTAAAAATTTTTTAAAAAAATCTTTTAAATTAAAGAAATAAGAAATAATTGTATTAAAATTCAATTTTCATTGAAAAAATTTTTGCTTTCAGAAAATATTGTCCATATTCAAAAAAAAAAAATTAAAACAAATAAAAAAAGAATTTAAATAATATATTTGTTTTATTGAGTTTTGTATGTTACAATTCACAGCTGATTTTCAGGTACCGCCAAATAAAATAAAAAAACAAAAAAAAAACATGATTTGCAAAAAAACAAATTAAAAAAAAAAAAAAGCATTTGAAATTCTTCAAAGCCTTGTGTTTTTTAAGAAAATGATTTTGCATTCTTAATCACTAAAACCGATGGTCTCGAATTTCTAGAGTTTTTCATAAAATTAGTTATGGGGATGATAATAAAAAAAAAAAATTTCTGCCATGACTTTAATAAAAAAAAACATATTTATAATAATTTCAATCATGTGAATAGTTTCTGAAAGTTTCATTAATTATCTGACAATTATTTTTATTTTGCAAGATTTTCCAAATTAATGTGTGTAAATACAAAAAACGCGCTAAAAATTATCTATGTTATTTACTACCCCTTGTTGCGACAAAGAGAAACAAGTTTTTTAAATCAAAATTTAGAATATTCTAAAAAAGATGGAAAAATTTTTAAAAAATAATTAAAAAAAAAAATTTAGTCTATCCTCTTCATAAAAAAAAATAAGCATTTTGACAATAAAATTTTGTTTTCATAAACTTTGGCGTCTTTTTCATCAGACTATGCTCTATGTTTTAGCAATTCCGTGGAGTGACTTAGGTTAAAAAAACCCAATCTTGTGTGTGTGTGTGTGTGTGTGTGTGTGTGTTTCCTTTATATATGGGATCAGATTTTCTTACATTTTTCAGAATGATAAAACAAACATCCACTTTTAACAAACACTAGTATTTTTATTGTCTTGCACAATTTTTTTCTTTATTTACATTCAGAAAAAAAAAAAAATTCCATTTACAAGACAATTGTTTATAATAAAATTCTATTCACCAATTGATAGACTCATAACGATTGTAAACAATTTTTTTGTTTGAAAACGGAGACCCAATTCTGGAAAAAAAAAAAAAAAAAAAAACTAATTAAGACATGCGTGTCCATCATTCTTAAACAATAATCTTTGTCAGTTTTATTTTTCAGTCTTTTAAAAAAAAAAAAAAACTTGATCTATCTCTCACTTTTGCATCTCCGAGCAATGATTGGCTAACTGGCTTATATATATATAT